>CAXITT010000233.1:165292-201986 GCA_964033795.1 Lymnaea stagnalis | reverse complement strand
TTCGGTTTCGGCCGAAAGTCATTTTTAAACTTTCGGCCTTTTTTCGGTTTCGGCCGAAAGTCATTTTAAACTTTCGGCCTATTTTCGGCTTCGGCCGAAATCAGAAAATCACTTTCGGTCGGTCTCTAGTATCTACCATATGTTTTGTATTGTAATAGTATATAATATATAGTATAGTCATAGTCATAGTAAGTCATAGTAATGTTGAGTTGTCAAATTCAATGTATAAATTTAAATGTTCAAATGTTAGCACTCCACTGGTCTAAGGTAAAAAAATTAGTTAAGCTACAACTAAGAAACAGAACATTAGACTTAGAAATCTTAAACTTAAACACAGCGTCAGCGTTACATTTAAGTATTTTAAAAGCAAAGAAGAGGGGGAAAAAATGGTAATTCTAATGGCTAAGACATTTTTATCTAAAAAGAATAAACACTCACTAGAAAAACTGAAATTACACAAAAAAATCAACAATATAATAATAAATATTTTAACTATTATGTCTGTTGTGAGAAATGGGCGTGCATTGTAGTCTATGAAGGTTACTTTACTTGCTAAACAATCTTTACAAATAAAACCAGATGTACCGGTAAACATATTTAATGAAAAAGAATGTTAGTTTAGATTAATAGTCTCCCAACATCTATGGTTGGCAACCTATCCCCATTGCCAATGGACACGGGCAAGCTGATGAGCCATTGAAGTGTGGTGTATACACTTAAACAAAAAAGGTAATGCTATAAAATCTTAAAACGACAGTTTACAAATCTTTCTGTCCTTGAAAAGGAACACACCTCAAAATGGTTTACATTAAAATAAATAAGAACAAACCACTGCGCTCAACAGGTAAAATTTCTCATAGATCATAAGTGATACAGTTCCCTTTAACAATTCAAGCCAAGAATTATCTCTGTTTCATCTAAAGACGCACGTTGCTCAAAGTTAAAGAAGATATACTTGATGTTCACAATGTCAAATTTTATTAAAGTGCTGCAGTACTCTTCAGTCAATGAAACTACTTTGGTGACATTAAATTCAAAACATTGAAGTTAGGAGTTTACAGATATGTGTAATTATTAAATCAACATGGCTGCATTCATCTAGATCCTGCATTTTTTATGCAAATTTAGAAGTGAAGATGAGATGTGCCATGAGTAGAAAAATTCAGCTCAAATTTTTGCATTTTGTCAATCATGGCATTTGTCTTTAGTTCAAATATGATAAAGTTGTGCGTTTATTTAATGTCCTTTTAAAGCATTGTATCTTTTAAAAAAGAAAATTAGTGTGGCGAATTTTCAAATAAACAAAAAAAAAAGATGCTGTTCTTCAATAATTGTTCTCTATATCTGTATTTAGTTGTTAGTAACCGGTGCCAGATGCTGGTCAAGGCACATTGATAGCTTTATACCTTTATCACCAAAGACAAAATATAGCAACATTGAACTTATGAAGAAACTATTGCCCCTGCTCTCCTCAGTCATTTTGTTTATCCATTTCAATACCGTTTCTTTGCCTATAAATATTTATTTAAAAAATGAAAGCATATATTTACAATACAGCTTCATATTTTTAATTCCTCTCAATTTTTATTTAGGAGGGCGAGGTGCACAGGTTTGGAATTGAAAATGTTGGTTGAAGGTCAAAGTTCAAAACTTGATACTACTTTGTGTGATAGGATCTAACAGACTTAAAGATGCTGTATGTTTTCCAAATGGATGTTGGTCAGATGTTGACCTTTGACATCTCCTTGCTTATGGACTCGTAAGTACCAACAAATTAAAACATATCATTCAAAGATTTTGTGAAAAATCCACGGAGCATTTGCAAAGATTTTCAAACTTGGAAACCCTGAGTAAAAAACCTTGACAGCTGAAGTTGTAAGACGGTAGCTAACCTGGTGTGGAATTAAAAGTCTGCCCACTACTGAAAACCAGCTGTAGCCTTAAAAATGATATAATGGAATAAATCCAGAATGTTAGGAAATATCAAACTATATCAATTAAAACCAATCACCAATAAGTGAAGCTCATTAGGCCTGATTAGTACAATTATTATTAGACCTCATTGGCCTAATGTGTATTTTTTATTTTGTTGAATATTTGTTATTCTCAATCTCAAGTTATAAAACAAGAATTGCATGGATGAAACAATGCTCTTTATAACTTCGCAACCTAATTTTTATCCAGATAATTTACCAAAAGCTTGAATCCTTCAATAAAATAAGCTTAGGTTCCCTACTCCTTAGTTTGTCACTGATAACATTATTGACGGGTGGATATTTGACAGAGTATCAAGGCTACAAGAAGAAATTGTCAGAGCCACAGGCATTCCTATTGACAAACAGATTCTCTTAGTAAGTGGAGGTCACAGCTTGAAACCTGATCAAAAGGTCATGACCTATGGAGCAGGAGCTGTAAGTTAACCAATAAAATTTCTAACATAATTAAAGTTTACTGTCTGTATTTAGTTTAAAATTTCATTTTTTTTTTTTTTTTGGATTTATTTCTTGATAAATTCATTATATCTATAAGCCCAGCTTTTTTTGTCACTTATTTTTTTAATTGTCAGAGCCACAGGCATTCCTATTGACAAACAGATTCTCTTAGTAAGTGGAGGTCACAGCTTGAAACCTGATCAAAAGGTCATGACCTATGGAGCAGGAACTGTAAGTTAACCAATAAAATTTCTAACATAATTAAAGTTTACTGTCTGTATTTAGTTTAAAATTTCATTTTTTTTTTTTTTTTGGATTTATGTCTTGATAAATTCATACTATCTATAAGACCAGCTTATTTTGTCACTTATGTTTTAATAAATTCATACCATCAATAAGTCCAACTTATTCTTAGGACACCAACCCAGTGTTTTTATTCAGTAAGCTGGCCATTGAAAGTCAAGAAGCTCCTTTGGTTAGATCTGTAACTGTTTCTAAAGGTAACTATATTTTCATTTAATAAAAAAAGGATTACTTTTTAATGTTTGATAATAGTAGCGCATTGATTATCCAAGCTAGTTGGGACCGGGCATGTTAAGGGAAAGAGAACACTCCCTCGAATACGATAAGTTCTTACCTTGTACAGGTATGTTGATTTTTTTTGTACAGTGTATTATTAATTATGTACAGTTATTATCAAAGGTATAATGAAACAACTTATTGATGTTAAAAACGAGAAAGGCCTAGAATTTTTTTAAGCCAAAAAAGAGGTTATTTCCAAAACTAGATGACTTGCACTTAGAATAAAATACGGGGAACTTTGTCTTTGCAGCCATGTATTCTGCAATACATAATAATTGACAAGTTTGCGGATTGCATTATCCCAGTCTTTTCACTGCATGTAAAATACTTATCTAGATATTACCTGGATTGTTTTCGGGGTGTTTGTTACATGCCAGCGCTCCAAGCCAGTGCTCCATGCCAATGCTCCATGCCATGCACATTATGTAACAAATAGTTTTTCAAAATGAGCAGTTGGGATAGCCGACATTTCCTTTCAGATAATCTGCCATTCGGGAAATGGATGCTCTGCCGTATTGGTATTCTTATTTTTATGTTTCATATTAGATTTCTTGTCATTTACATAATTTATCTGCCCTTGTTTAAGCAAAGTTTAAACAATACAACAATTAAAAAGGAACAGCTGCCCTTTTAGGCGAAAACAAAGAATTTCATAAAACTCTACTAATTTCAAAATTGTACTAATTTAGAATTTACATGTGCTGTTTGAATGAGCTTGCAAAAACATTCAATAGTTCTTATTATTGGCTTTGTTATCTACTGGGCAACGTTTTGGGTTTCCTTAGTCTTTGCTTTATAGTGAAAACAAAATACAATTTACTTTCTCAATCATGATTAGATTTGCTCAGTTCACTGAAAGAACGGATCTCGGAAGCCATAAACCTACCTACTAACTTTGATACAGTTACAAAAAGGACAAAAATTGCTTGTGTAAGTCTAGTGAAAACATTTAATGAGTTAATTCACTTAGAAAGTGTCCACAGAATAAATACCCTTTGACTATTACTAGTAAAAAAATGAATAACTTAAGAAACAATTTTGCCACAGTTTAAAAAAACAACTCACATCTCATCCACAAGTCATATTTTATGAAACAAAAACTACTGCAAAGGTTTAATTGACAAATTTTGGTTCCCAAAAGCAAATTCGAGACAGTGCCAACAAGATCCTGAGCTTCTGTAGCAATGAGTTCAAGGAACAACATCTACAGTATCAAGGATGGGGTACGGTTGTGGCCAATCTTGAGGAGATAGCACAGTAAGATGATTTGTTGAAATATTAACTTCGTTTAATTAATTTGTAACTACCTGAAAATTATTTTCCTTATAGCAAATGCTGGATGATTTATTCTTGTTCAAATTGATGCTTGCAGTATAGCGAGCTTATCATGGCATCACGATCTATGGACATACATGTTGCACTCACACATTAATGTAGTATAGCAAGCTAAAGCTTTTCATGACATGATGTGTGGACATCTCATGTTGCACTCACACTTTATTTCTGACATTGACAAAATTCCTCAAAATGTTTAACCCTTATGCTAAAAGTGAAACAACTGTTTAAGTGAGACAACTGTTTATGTGAAACAACTGTTTATGTGAGACAACTGTTTAAGTGAAACAGCTGTTTAAGTGAAACAACTGTTTATGTGAAACAACTGTTTATGTGAGACAACTGTTTAAGTGAAACAACTGTTTAAGTGAAACAACTGTTTATGTGAGAAAACTGTTTAAGTGAAACAACTGTTTATGTGAGACAACTGTTTAAGTGAAACAACTGTTTATGTGAGACAACTGTTTAAGTGAAACAACTGTTTATGATCATACATTTCAGAGCCATGCAGAAGACAGAGATCAAGTTTTCTAAAGCTGTTGCAGCTTTTCTACCTCAAAGAGAAAACCACTTCACCATGCTAGAAAAGTAGGTTTGAACCTAGTCCTTATATGTGGTACAGGAACCTAGTCCTTATATAGGTCATCAGCCAAATTGTGTGCCACATACTGTACTAAGGGATGTATCACATAGTATGTGGCACACCATTTAGTACAGTATGTGGCACACCATTTAGTACAGTATGTGGTACATCGCTTAGTACAGCATGTGGCACACCATTTAGTATAGTATGTGGGACACCATTTAATATAGTATGTGGCGCACCATTTAGTACAGTATGTGGCACACCTTTTAGTACTGTATGTGGCACACCATTTAGTATAGTATGTGGGACACCATTTAATATAGTATGTGGCGCACCATTTAGTACAGCATGTGGCACACCATTTAGTATAGTATGTGGGACACCATTTAATATAGTATGTGGCACACCATTTAGTATAGTATGTGGGACACCATTTAATATAGTATGTGGCGCACCATTTAGTACAGTATGTGGCACACCTTTTAGTACTGTATGTGGCACACCATTTAGTACAGTATGTGCACACCATTTAGTATGGAAAATCTCTAGACTATTTCTTTATATTCCTCTCATCTTTTTCTCATCTCAGTTTTTTAAGATTATCAGTAACTGCATAAAATGTATTTATGCAAAATTTGTCTCTGGCAATTAGGTCAACTTCTGGTCCATCATTGTCGTTAGGTACCGTACTTTCTTTCTGCTAAATTTTGGAGTTAGCTTGTACTCCACACCTGGTAGCATTTCTTTAGGAGCTTCTTCATATTTTTGTTAATGATCCCCAGAAGTACACAGATGATCACTGAATGATTCATAGAGTTCTGCACATGGTTTTAAAATGGCTTCCTCATTCTCTAGAATTTGGCTTACTTTAATGAAAATTTTGTCAAAATCTCATTCCAAAAGTTCAAAATAAGACAAATTCTAATTCTTGCTTCTTATTGGCAATATTATTTGCTTGTCATCTAGTATCTTACCTTTGATGCTGGTCTTCAGCTACCCATAGCATCTCATCTTTGATGCTGGTCTTCAGCTACCCATAGCATCTCATCTTTGATGCTGGTCTTCAGCTACCCATAGCATCTCATCTTTGATGCTGGTCTTCAGCTACCCATAGCATCTCACCTTTGATGCTGGTCTTCAACTATACAGTCAAGTGCTTCTAAAATTTTAGAATGAGATTTTTTTCAAGATTGTTGCTGTAGCCAAAGCATGTGCCGCCAGAGAGAGGGATTTTAAAACATTTTCGTCTCCAATACAACTTTTAAGGATTTGCCATTGGCTGGTTGATGCCGAACTTTTAAAAACTTAAAATCTACTTCCTCTGGGCAGAAGTGAGCAGCTAGTGAATGGGCTGTCCAGGGTGCATAACAGCTAGTGAATGGGCTGTCCAGGGTGCATAAAAGCTAGTGAATAGGCTGTCCAGCGTACATAACAGCTAGTGAATGGGCTGTCCAGGGTACATAACAGCTAGTGAATGGGCTATCCAGGGTACATAACAGCTAGTGAATGGGCTATCCAGGGTACATAACAGCTAGTGAATGGGCTGTCCAGGGTGCATAACAGCTAGTGAATGGGCTGTCCAGGGTGCATAACAGCTAGTGAATGGGCTGTCCAGGGTACATAACAGCTAGTGAATGGGCTGTCCAGGGTACATAACAAATTGGTTTGTTTCCATAATTTTTAGCTGCATCCCCTTGTAACCCCCAGACATGTTAGCAGCGTTATCATGGGACTGACCTCTACATTTTGAGATGATTATCCAATAATCTTCTCATAAGTAATGTAAAGCCTGGTTTGCCATTTCTTCCCCGTAGTGCTTTTCATTTCTAAAAATGTTAAAAATATTAAACTGGGTTGTCCATTCTTTAAGTATCTAAGTCCAACATTTAACTGGTTGACATGTGACACATCTGGTACTGATTCCACTATTATACTAAACCGAACGGTTTCACTTTATCAACAACGTGAGCTTTGACCTTTTTAGACATAAAATCAATGAGTTCCTTGCAGGTGAATTTTGACAGGTAAGAAGGATTTACTAGGTATTTGAATTGATTTAATATTATACCAGGAATCACTAATTTTTTAGTTGTTTATATATTATTTTTGTCAATTAGTTTCAGTGACACGCTAGACCTTCTTGAACGGATCCCCTTAATTAAATCTCTCAAGGCATTGGAACTACAGGAGTTAAGCTCCAGCAGCAGAAGTTCAGACATCGGAACTTTGAACTATATGAACTCAAGTTCACAAGTATCTAAGACTTTGTTAGACTGGATCACAAACCAGGTCTGTTTCTTCAACATTTATTTAGAATTTATTCTATTCTGTCACTGTCACTACCAATTAATTTAGGTAGTGTAAACTACTACCTGTAGACTCATGTATTCTGATTTATTCAAACTATTCAATGCCCCAGTGGGAATTTGACCAAAATCTGAATTATTTAAAAACAGAATAAATAAATAATTCATAACTTGAATGATTGCTTGGCGGAAGAGGTCACTTTAGGATATTGTGACTGTTGAGAAATGAAAATATCACGGCTGTTAAGTATTATAATATTAGGTTAAGATCATCATTTTGTCATGATTTAGTTTGAATATTTGGCTTTCATCAATGTACACTTTACGTCAGTTGTGGTTCAAGTTGCCAGAAGAGCTTTGGGGAAAATGGTGTTAAAAATAGGTTTAAATGTTACACTCAAATTATTTTATTCATCAGGGTCAAGGACAAAGTCTAGATGCTTTACAGCACCAGTCCTACGATGAACTTTTGCTTGTAAGTCTTTGTCTTGGTCTGGTTGTATAGTCTAATGTCTGGGCTTTGTTATAAATATAATGTCTGGGCTTGGTTATAAAATCTAATTTCTGAGCTTGGTTTTATAGTCTAATGTCTGGGCTTGGTTGTATAATCCGTGGTGTGGGCTTGGTTATATAGTAAAAAGTTTGAGGTTTGTTCACTAGAGTATTTTCAACACTGGAGTCTGGGGCTGTGTTCACTAGAGTTATCTCATCTTGCATGTCGGAGGTCTGAGTTTGTTAATTGGAGGTGAACACACGTCAGGTGATTGTGCATACAATCAGCCTCTCATAATCTTGGCTAGAAGTTTTATATTTAAGAATGACATGTCTGTCTTCCAGTTGATCTACCTATTTTGTCTTTCTACCTTTGTTGTCTGTCTACCTTTGTTGTCTTTCTACCTTTGTTGTCTGTCTTCCTATGTTGTCTGTCTACCTATGTTGTTCTGTCTACTTGTTTGTCTACCTATGTTGTTCGGTCTACCTGTCTGTCTACCAATATTGGGCTGTAAACCTGTATTGTTCTTTCTATCTATGTTGTTCTGTCTACTTGTTCTGTCTACCTATGTTGTTCTGTCTACCTTTGTTGATTTGTCTACCTGTCTGTCTACCAATATTGGGCTGTCAACCTGTATTGTTCTTTCTACCTATGTTGTTCTGTCTCTCTGCAGTTTAATAGTGAAATGTTTGAGCAGTGTGATCGTCAAGTTCAAGAACTTTTGGCCTCTGTGACCAACGACCCACATCAGATGAAAGAGCTGGTTGGCATAGGTCGCAGGCTGTCTGAGCTGGAAAAGAGGCTCAACGATGCCAAAAAAATAGCTAAAGAACAAAGTGATATGGCTCAGGTAAACAGGATCCCAACTTAATGAAAACTTCTGGCTGATGTGACATTAGAATGAAAACTTTTTGCTGATGTGACATTAGAAAGAAAACTTCTGGCTGATGTGACATTAGAATGAAAACTTCTAACTGATGTGACATTAGAAAGAAAACTTCTGGCTGATGTGACATTAGAATGAAAACTTCTGGCTGATGTGACATTAGAATGAAAACTTCTGGCTAATGTGACATTAGAATGAAAACTTCTGGCTGATGTGACATTAGAATGAAAACTTCTGGCTGATGTGACATTAGAATGAAAATTTATGGCTAATGTGACATTAGAATGAAAACTTCTGGCTAATGTGACATTAGAATGAAAACTTCTGGCTGATGTGACATTAGAATGAAAACTTCTGGCTGATGTGACATTAGAAAGAACTTCTGGCTGATGTGACATTAGAATGAAAACTTCTGGCTGATGTGACATTAGAATGAAAACTTCTGGCTAATGTGACATTAGAATGAAAACTTCTGGCTAATGTGACATTAGAATGAAAACTTCTAACTGATGTGACATTAGAAAGAAAACTTCTGGCTGATGTGACATTAGAATGAAAACTTCTGGCTGATGTGACATTAGAATGAAAACTTCTGGCTGATGTGACATTAGAATGAAAACTTCTGGCTGATGTGACATTAGAATGAAAACTTCTGGCTAATGTGACATTAGAAAGAAAACTTCTGGCTAATGTGACATTAGAATGAAAAATTATGGGACATTAGTGGTAAAACTTAGTAAAAATTTAATTTGTTTGACTGACCGTAAAATAAAAATTGTATTTGTTTGACTGACAGTAATAAATGGTTCATTGAGATATTCTAACTTTTTGAACTCATAATTTCTGATCTAATTTAACTCTTGAATTAAAATCAAGTTAATTTTTAGAAAATTATTGGCTGTTCCTAAAAAAGTGTTTATTGTTAATACTTGTCCCCAGGGTTTTCTAAATCACCAGGCCAGATTGAATTCTACCCACGATGCTGTGTCCGTCTTGCCAGATTTATGTAAAAGTCACAAACAACAACTTGTTCAGATGCTAGAGAGACAGCAGCGTATGGAAGCCTTGCAAAATAACTTCAGGAAGTCTAAGCAAGAAATGTCCACGAATATACATCAGAGGCTTGGGTAAGTCATTGAATATTGCTAAAAATGTCCATAAATATACATCAGAGGCTTGGGTAAGTCATTGAATATTGCTAGAAATGTCCATAAATATACATCAGAGGCTAGGGTAAGTCATTGAATATTACTAGAAATGTCCATAAATATACAAATCAGAGGCTAGGGTAAGTCATTGAACTTTGCTAGAAATGTCCATAAATATACGTCAGAGGCTAGGGTAAGTCATTGAACTTTGCTAGAAATGTCCATAAATATACAAATCAGAGGCTAGGGTAAGTCATTGAACTTTGCTAGAAATGTCCACAACAGACACACTAATAGAATTATTGGGACATTAGACTCTTTTCTTCATGTGAGACTCTTTTTTTTCATGTGAGTCTGAGACTCTTTGTTTTACATGAAACTCTTTGTTTTACATGAGACTCTTTGTTTCATATGAGACTCTTTGTTTTACATGAGACTCTTTGTTTTACATGAGACTCTTTGTTTCATATGAGACTCTTTGTTTTACATGAGACTCTTTGTTTTACATGAGACTCTTTGTTTCATATGAGACTCTTTGTTTTACAGGAGACTCTTTGTTTTACATGAGACTCTTTGTTTCATATGAGACTCTTTGTTTTACAGGAGACTCTTTGTTTCATGTGGATACGGTTAAATTTAGTCTGAAGAGTTTGTGAGAAGATGTTCTGTTTCCTCAGATGGGTGATGCACATAGAGACACAGATCTCAAAATTAGACAGTGATCTCATCTTTCACATGAAGACCTTGAGAATTCTGGAGTGCAACCTGGAACTCTTGAACCAGGTCAAGGCCGCACCGCAAGTCTATGCCAATATGGTGGTGGAGGCAGCTCGTAGAAAACATTTCTCCCTTAAATTTTCACAGGTAAACTAAAATTTGAAATTTAAAAACTATCTCCCTTTTAAAAATCAAAAGGTTACTGGTCATTTGAACTAAATCTCAGTCTCATTTATGCTTTTAACACATTTGGTTACTGGTCATTTGAACTAAATCTCAGTCTCATTTATGCTTTTAACATCATTTGGTTACTGGTCATTTAACTAAACCCCAGTCTCATTTATGCTTTTAACATCATTTGGTTACTGGTCATTTAACTAAACCCCAGTCTCATTTATGCTTTTAACATCATTTGGTTACTGGTCATTTAACTAAATCCCAGTCTCATTTATGCTTTTAACATCATTTGGTTACTGGTCATTTAACTAAACCCCAGTCTCATTTATGCTTTTAACATCATTTGGTTACTGGTCATTTAACTAAACCCCAGTCTCATTTATGATTTTAACATCATTTGGTTACTGGTCATTTAACTAAATCCCAGTCTCATTTATGCTTTTAACATCATTTTACAAATAAGGAAAAAATAAAAAAGCTAAATAATTAATAATAATGCTTAGAAAGCATCATAAAAACTGATCTTTTTATCGTGTTTGACTTCTCCATTTTATATTTAAGTGATCACAACCTGGCATATAGAGGAATTAAAATTAATTTTCAAATATTTCAAATATTTTACTGATTTTATTTCAATTATTTTACTGATCTTATTTCACTTATTTTACTGATCTTATTTCAGTTATTTCAATGATCTTATTTCACTTACTTTACTTCAAATATTTTCCTGATAATTTTAAAAATATTTGAATGATCAGCAATTATTTTCCTGATCTCACTCAAGTTTTCAAATTGGAGCAGTATATTTAAGTTTTGATTTTTGTATACTTGTTATTTAAATGAGTCTAAACTCTTGGTATATTGTTTGTTTGTTTTTATGGCTCGTCTTTGTCTAATTTAACAGACAATATTATGATTATAATTATTGATTGGTTTTGTGTGAAATTTTTTATTCTGATGTTAATCTAACTTATTTCTCTGCAGTGGGCTGAAAGTTTGGTTGAGGATTCAAGTCAATTGTATCAACTGGAAACTGAGAGGCGAAAAAAATTTGCAAGAAAATTGGGTATGTGCGAAGCAACCCTTTAGGCAGTCTTGTTTGACTTGTGACTATAGAGAAATCATTGATGGCATTAACTTTAGGACATTGATTGAAATTATCATTGACAATATTTTGTTCTATTCTTTTTTATAGGTGAACATTTTCTGCTTGATACACTTTTCAAGGGATTTGATGATATGCCACCAAGTTTTGCTGTAAGTTCATGAAGTGGAAAATATGAATTGGTTTTTTGTTTAGATTATATATAATATTCATAGTCCAGAAAATTTGAAGCACAAACAGTTTTTGTTACAAGTAGGAAATTATAATTGTTTATTATAAGTTTTATCATTTCGCCTTAATTAATGTTATCTTATAAATAAAGTCTTATAAATGGTAAAGATCTTTCACAAGTTCAGGAATAAAGCAATTTTAAATATGTCAAAATAAGGATTTTTCATTTTGTTACATTTTGAATATGTGGGTGAATACAAAAATACAAACGAGATGCTTTTAATACTATTCTTTTGAAGTTTAACATGTTTGCAACACAGTAAACATATGATCCCTCTAGTTTGTACTACAGTAAACATATGATCCCTCTAACAGTAAACATATGATCCCTCTAACAGTAGACATATGATCCCTTTAGTTTGTACCACAGTAAACATATAATCCCTCTAGTTTGTACCATAGTAAACATATGATCCCTCTGGTTTGTACCACAGTAAACATATGATCCCTCTGGTTTGTACCACAGTAAACGTATGATCCCTCTAGTTTGTACCATAGTAAACATATGATCTCTCTAGTTTGTACCATAGTAAACATATGATCCCTCTAGTTTGTACCACAGTAAACATATGATCCCTCTAGTTTGTACCACAGTAAATATATGATCCCTCTAGTTTGTACAATAGTAAACATATGATCCCTCTGGTTTGTACCACAGTAAACATATGATCCCTCTAGTTTGTACCATAGTAAACATATGATCCCTCTGATTTGTACCACAGTAAACATATGATCCCTCTAGTTTGTACAATAGTAAACATATGATCCCTCTAGTTTGTACCACAGTAAACATATGATCCCTCTAGTTTGTACCACAGTAAACATATGATCCCTCTAGTTTGTACAATAGTAAACATATGATCCCTCTGGTTTGTACCACAGTAAACATATGATCCCTCTAGTTTGTACCACAGTAAACATATGATCCCTCTAGTTTGTACAATAGTAAACATATGATCCCTCTGGTTTGTACCACAGTAAACATATGATCCCTCTAGTTTGTACCATAGTAAACATATGATCCCTCTAGTTTGTACCACAGTAAACGTATGATCCCCTGGTTTGTACCACAGTAAACATATGATCCCTCTGGTTTGTACCACAGTAAACATATGATCCCTCTGGTTTGTACCACAGTAAACATATGATCCCTCTGGTTTGTACCACAGTAAACATATGATCCCTCTAGTTTGTAACACAGTAAACATATGATCCCTCTGGTTTGTACCACAGTAAACATATGATCCCTCTGGTTTGTACCACAGTAAACATATGATCCCTCTAGTTTGTACCACAGTAGACATATGACAGACCTGTATACTCTTACTCTCTTTTTGCATACGATGTACGATTTTGAGGTGTATACATTATATATACCGTATGTTTATTTTTTTACTATTAATATAATGTATTGAACGATTTTGTGATGATATTGTACGATTTGAAGAGTTTGAGGGTAAACAAGTCTGATATGTTCCCTCTAAATCTAATTCTCAACCAATCTTGTGTTACACAGACCAGACCTCCTCAGCCATTTGATCTCTTACTTCCCGACATCACCCTAGAGGATATCGTATTGCTTAAAAACGCTGTCCCCGAGTTGGAGGAATCACTAAGGTGATCCAGAACTAAATCATGTCACAAGAGTTTAACACACCACAATAGTTTAACATGTCACAATAGTTTATCATGTCACAATAGTTTAACAGAAAGTTTAGGTTTATATCATGTCACAATAGTTTAACAGACGGTTTAGGTTTATATCATGTCACAATAGTTTAACAGACGGTTTAGGTTTATATCATGTAACAATAGTTTAACGTTTAGGTTTATATCATGTCACAATAGTTTAACAGACGGTTTAGGTTTATATCATGTCACAATAGTTTAACAGACAGTTTAGGTTTATATCATGTTACAATAGTTTAACGTTTAGGTTTATATCATGTCACAATAGTTTAACAGACGGTTTAGGTTTATATCATGTTACAATAGTTTAACGTTTAGGTTTATATCATGTCACAATAGTTTAACAGACGGTTTAGGTTTATATCATGTCACAATAGTTTAACAGACAGTTTAGGTTTATATCATGTTACAATAGTTTAACAGACGGTTTAGGTTTATATCATGTCACAATAGTTTAACAGACGGTTTAGGTTTATATCATGTCACAATAGTTTAACAGACGGTTTAGCTTTATATCATGTCACAATAGTTTAACGTTTAGGTTTATATCATGTCACAATAGTTTAACAGACGGTTTAGGTTTATATCATGTCACAATAGTTTAACGTTTAGGTTTATATCATGTCACAATAGTTTAACAGACGGTTTAGGTTTATATCATGTTACAATAGTTTAACAGACGGTTTAGGTTTATATCATGTCACAATAGTTTAACGTTTAGGTTTATATCATGTCACAATAGTTTAACAGACGGTTTAGGTTTATATCATGTCACAATAGTTTAACAGACGTCACAATAGTTTAACGTTTAGGTTTATATCATGTCACAATAGTTTAACGTTTAGGTTTATATCATGTCACAATAGTTTAACAGACAGTTTAGGTTTATATCATGTCACAATAGTTTAACAGTCGGTTTAGGTTTACTGTAATAAATAGGTCGGTCATAAAGAGACGTATTGATGGATTGTTTTATTATGTCAAATGTAACTCTCCCCCAATACGTGCCATACAAATTTATTGAATCCCTATTTAGTAAAGAGTGTTTGAAACTATCACTTGCTTTAGAGGAATGGGTCAAAACGAACCACCTGAGTCAAATGAGGAATGTAATGTTAACTACTTCTTATAGTTATTTCAATGATTTGTTTGACCTAGACATGAGCAGCTGAACTGTGCTATGTTTACATCCTCTAGCTTGCCTCTAGACATGGGCACATTTCCTCCAATGCTGTGGATAAAGGGACACATCAGCTCATCGCTGCCGATTCCCCACTCCCAGTCATCACAGACAGAGTGGGCACATCAGGAGGTCAGATCTCACATTCTTCATACATTGTTGTAATCATTTCTCACATCAGCACAGTTTGAAACTTTGACCTAAGGAAATACGCCAGTGGAACAAAATTACTCTAGTACTGACTTTTAAAAAATGTAAAATTTCCAATAAAAAAAAAAAGGAACCATTATTGTAACTTAAAGGATTAAGTCATTATTGTCACTAAAGGATTAAGTCATTATTGTAACTAAAGGATTAAGTCATTATTGTCACTAAAGGAGTAAGTCATTATTGTCACTAAAGGAGTTCATAGAGAAATACTTGAGATGTCTTGTATTTAAATTGTTCTATTTGTAAAATGTCGTCTGTATTAAAATACATATTTATGTGCTGAAAATTAATAAAATTACCATTTATTTAGATCAATAAAAGTATCTTATCATTAATATCATATCTTAACTTATCTTATCTCAGATAATATTGCTTTTAAAAATTTCTTATTTCATAGAATATTTCAGCTCACACAATATTCAATAAAACTATTTGACACTGGAGTCTGTGTACAATTACTGGTTAAACGTTATGACAAAGATCAAATAACTCTAAAACCATTGTTCCTCCAGGTTGAAGCTGTCAATCAACCGACTGTCATCACAGCCACAGAAGCTCCTCCCTTCAAGTTCACATTGCCTGAGCTGCACGAGTCACACATGACTGATTTCTTGCCGGCTGTGACCATTGTGACAGATGCGGTGAAGGATGCCATCACTTCCAACGTACAAACCACAGACCTGACATCTAAGCACAATACATCAGCCGGGGTTTCCCAAAACACATCAGCCAGCGTTTCCCACAATACATCAGTCAGTGTTTCCCACAATACATCAGCATCTTTCTCCCATGACTTGCCCACCGCCCTGTCTTCTGCTAACGCCACAGATTCTAGCTTGGCAGAGGCTCCCCTCAAAGTGCAATCCAAAGTCAACTCTGACTCTGCTTCTCCCCTCTCATCCAATGAGTTTGCTACGGCAGATTTTTACTTTGAAGATTCCATGCCCTCACCCATGGCAGACTCTCCGTTGGGAAAGAAGGAGAAGAAGAAAGGGGAAAACAGCAAAACTGACCTTGAACTAATTACCTCCCTGCACGCAGAACTCGCAGAAAAAACATTGTTGATTCAAGATTTGGAGAGAAAGCTGCAAGAGAAGGAAGTTCAACTCTCTGAAAGTGGCAGGACCGCTAGTCAAAGGGAGCTGAGCTCTGATGGTTCTTCCACTTTGATCGGAACAGTCGATGTTTCAGACCACAGCTCACTAGCAGAGTTGGCTGTCCATGTCAGTCTGGCTAAGACAGAGAACACAGGAACTGGACACGTGGCCGACGGTACTGACCCCAACATCAAAACTGCTGCTGTAGACGGTGATACTTCAGACAATGTCTTCGCTAAATCTGAGTTAGCTAAGCTCAGAGAACTTTTGGTTGACATGGAAGTTAAGCTTGTTGAGGTTGAGAATCAGAAAGATGAGGAAGTCAAGGCCAAGGTTAGGGCTATCACAGACCTAGAAAATCAGATAAAACTTGTGTGTGAAGAACTGTCAATTGCCAAGAATTCCATTCAAGGGATGGAAGAAGGTCAAGTTGGTTTGGAAAAAGCACTCTGTGATACCCATGCCAGGTGCCAACATCTGGAGGCTGAAGTGAAGAACGGAGATGAAGCTTTGATAGGCGTGCGCAATAAACTGAAAGAGTTTCGGGATAAGCTAAAGATGGACATCCCTTTCCTGAAAGAGACCCTGACAGAGTTGAGAGGTGCCGTTCTAGATAACAAGTCTGAACTTGATGTTTCCATGGCAGCAGCGATGGCCTCTGTCGAGAGAGAGGTTTCTCTCTTCGCCTCTACTGTTTTAGCCGCAGCGTGTTCAGACTTTACAAAAGAAAAGGAAGCTTTGAGTCAAGAAATTCAGCAATTAAAGGCCAGTTTACATTTGGCCAACTCAGAGTCTGAGGAGAAACTTGTTCACCTGACACTCGTGAAAGACGAGCTGACCAATGAGATTGGTCGGATGCAACAAGAATTTGCCGAAAAGTATCAAGAACAAAAAATGAATTTTGAAACATCGGTCAGGGACCTCGAGACCAAGCATGCCATAGAGACGGAGCTGGAAGTGGACAAGTGCCGGGCAGACATGAAAGAGAGTCAGGAGGAGTGTGAACGCAATAAGGAAACCCTGAGACGTCGATGTGAAGAACTGGAGAAACGTTTATCAGATACAGAGAGAACTGCGGAGAAGATGAAAGATGAAATGGTGAAGTGTCATAATGAACAGATTCAAGAGTTTGAATTGAAGTTTGCGGCAGAGAAAGCAGCTATGGCTAGAGAACTTGCAGTGGAACTTGAGAATAAAATCAGTGGACATAATAGATATGTGACAGAGCTACAGGTGAGTTGGCAGTGGTCATTATTTTGATGGCATTTTGTCACGTTAGTTCATGTTACAATGTAACCTGATCTGTCGGTATCACCTGTGTGTGCGGATACAATGTTAGACATCCTAATATTAAAACATGATCTGTCTCTATCACCTTGGGCATGTGGCTGCAGTATTAGACTCATCCTAATATTAAACAATAAATTAATATTTGTAAATGGTTAAAAATTGAAGATTTGCAGACAATATAATATATTGATTAAAGCAGTGCTCCACAACCTTAACCCACAGCACACCCAGACCCTTGCCAGAGTGCCGCGGCACACCACAAGTAAAATAAACCACAGACATTTTGGCGTGTAAATTGTAGCTAATCCCATTGTATTGCTCCAGTTCCCATTGTATTTCTCCAGTTTCCATTGTATTGCTCCAGTTCCCAGTTAACTTACATGTGACAGTTTGCTTACATCTTTTATGTGACAGTTTACTTACATCTTTCATATGACAGTTTACTCACATCTTTCATGTGACAGTTAATTCACATCTTTCATGTGACAGTTTACTCACATCTTTCATGTGACAGTTTACTCACATCTTTCATGTGTCAGTGAAAGTTTAATCTTATCTTACCTGTGACAGTTTACTCAATCTTTTATGTGACAGTTAACTCACTCCTGTCATGTGACAGTTTACTCACATCTTACATGTGACAGTTTACTTACATCTTTCATGTGACAGTTTACTTACATCTTTCATATGACAGTTTACTCACATCTTTCATGTGATAGTTTACTCACACCTTTCATATGCCAATAACTCACATCTTTCATGTCACAGTTTCTACAATTATATGTCATTGAAACATTCTATCCCTGGTTGCCTTTACTGACAGTGCTTTTCCTCCCCCCAATTTTTTTTTATTTAGCTTATGCTGGGGGCAGTGTTTCTTGTTTTTATTTGACATTTTGTTCACTCTGTTAGTATTTTGTTTGCTGTAAGATGACTTTGTTCTGTCGTCACCCTAAGTTATAGTTTGTGTATTTTAATCTTTCTGGTTTACTTTAGTTCATAAAATACAAATTAAAAGTTTAACAAATCGACCAACCTTGATCCTGTGAATGACAGACACAGTAGTCAGCTCAAGCTTTTTGATGACTATAGAATGAGTGAACTTTAGTTGAAACTCTACACATCTTAAATCATATTAAACGTCTCAGTATTAAATCCTATATAATTTAACGTCTGGCTCCATCTCACTCTATGCTTTAGTTTTAGGAACTGGACACTTTCTTGACCTAAAATGTTTCAAGCATTTCTCTTGTTTTGTGACTTCATCTCTAATCAAAAAAAAAAAAAAAAAATATGTGGCTTTAATTTTAGAATAACACAAATGAAATTAAAAATAGAAACTCGTCTGGCTCCATCTCACTCTATGCTTTAGTTTTAGGAACTGGACACTTTCTTGACCTAAAATGTTTCAAGCATTTCTCTTGTTTTGTGACTTCATCTCTAATAAAAAAAAAAAAAAAAAAAATATGTGGCTTTAATTTTAGAATGACTCACATGATATTAGAAATAGAAACCCTCCCTATTTATTATTCTTAATATATTAGTATGTTAACAAATAGTATTACATCTTTGTTCTCTTCCAGGCTAATTTAGAAGCTGTCAAAAAGCATCTAACTGAAGACAAAACTAACGCTTTGGATTCACTAAAGGAACATTTGACAGCTGAGCATGAGACTGCCATGTCTGAGATCAGACAACAAGTCGAGGAACAGAAGGGAAATATCACTGCACTTCTGGAACAAAAACAACTTGAGTATGAAGTGATCCCAGCTAATTGAAACTTGATGCTTGAAAATCACTCTCTTTATTCAAAAATTAAAATTTTAACACGAGTCTCTTTATTCAAACTAAATGCTTTAATATCAGTCTCTTTATTCCCAAAACTTTCCTCCCTTGTCTCACCTGATGTCATAAATTTGTACAACTATTATATTATTCTTGACTTTACAAGTATTCCACTTGTCTATTACATAATATAAGAAAAAAAGAAATGCTTATTTACTTTTAAAAATGTAAAATAGTTATTATATGATCTAAAAAAAAGCTTACAAACATCCATTGATCAGCTACGCCCAGAAACTGACCACGATCAAGACGCAGTTTGATATGGAACGTGAGTCCCTGCAAGGGGAGGTCAACAAATACAAGAACCGTGAGAGATCCGATATTGCCACACAATTAGATTATGATCTATTATCAGAGATAATGACCCACTCTGAAACCCAAACGGGGCTAGAGCTGTTGGCAGAAGTCATCTCCCTTACAAGCAGTGCTAGTTACGGCAGTGAAGAGGTAAATTGAACTAAGCCGTTTTATGAATATTTGCCAAGATGACTTTTTTTTAATAGATCATGGTGACAAAATAATTTCTTAAAATTTTTGTCATGGATCCACTAACTGCATGATTGGCAATCAAAACCATGAGAGGCCATCAACATATTTTAACTGATTGATAGTTTTCTTTCACACAGTAAACACTCTGACTTTTTCTTCCATTTTGGCTAATGATGAAAGCATCTGATGATTACTTAGTTTTAAAACTCACTCCACACTTGTCGGGGTTTTTAATTTTAATTTCAATCTGTCTTTAGAAGGAAAGTTGAATTTAGGATCTGCTAAAGGTTTTGAACCATTGCATCAGTTTGACTACACCAGTCACTTGTAAATGGTTTGGATTTGTGATAAATTATTGTATTGTTATATCAATTAAATGTTTGACATTCTGTTATCATTAGATGATAGCTCACAAATTACAGTCATCGTGCACAGAAGAGAAACAGGGCAATGATCCTAATGAGGTCAGCAAGTTCCTGCAAACGACTGATGAGTTAAATCTTCAGTTGGCTAAAGCTCAAGGTAATTTTTATATGTTCCCAAAAACAACAACAAAAAAATAACATTTATAACTTGGAAGCACTTTAGAACTACGCTTAAATTAACACCAAAATAAATTAAAGCTTTATTAGAAATTAAATTTTTTTTTATAACCGCTGCACAATGAGTCTTTAATTTATAGATACGTTATCAGATATGACTCATAGCACAGGTTCAAGATTTAGTTTGCTATTGTGAATAAAATGTTCATGAAAATGATATCTGTC
The DNA here is from genome assembly GCA_964033795.1 of Lymnaea stagnalis. NCBI lineage: Eukaryota > Metazoa > Mollusca > Gastropoda > Lymnaeidae > Lymnaea > Lymnaea stagnalis. The sequence continues at coordinate 181,421 of CAXITT010000233.1, read as the reverse complement.
CGATTGGCTTTAAAAGAGGCTTTTGCCCTTAATTTATCGTTGATTATGGCTCATTTCTTTGAAACTTTTGCACCAAAAGTATTTACCGTCAATTCAGAAAAAATCGAAAAGCTGTCTGACGAGGTCTCAATACTTAGACAAGAGAAACAAGAATTGGCTGACCAGTTCTCATCAGATGGAGAGAAAAGGTTACTTTCAACTTTGTTTAAATGTGGTATATAATGTGAGAAGTCAGGCTTGGAATAAGATGTATTACGAATACACTTTTGATTAAGCACTATTTAATTCATTAATTAAATCAATGAGATTATTGAGAAGTAGACTTTAGCAAGTGTTATTAAATCAATGAGATTATTGAGAAGTAGACTTTAGCAAGTGTTATTAAATCAATGAGATTATTGAGAAGTAGACTTTAGCAAGTGTTATTAAATCAATGAGATTATTGAGAAGTAGACTTTAGCAAGTGTTATTAAATCAATGAGATTATTGAGAAGTAGACTTTAGCAAGTGTTTAGCTTTTTGTTTGTGTTTACGTTATGTCTTGAATAATCCTTTAAAAAACACTGCAGATAGATAACAATATTTCAAGATTAGAATTAGAAATTATCTTTATACCCACCTGTTTAATTGGGATAAGAAGCTAACCACCAGTGATATTTGTATTCTTCCCTAGGCCGTTACTCAAGTTGTCCATGTCACAAAGCCAAATATTTGGTGCTGAGCACCCCAGGTACCAGGACCTGATGCAAACTTCAAACACAACTAGTTTTACTGTTATGACAAGGGATGTGTAAGTAAATCAACTTTTAATTTATAGCTCGGCCAGTATGTTAAAAGTAAATAACTTTTAATTTATAATGCCGCCAACGCATGAAAAGTTTATGTGAAATAAGTTTAGTTGATGCCAGGACATAGTTTTCTCCATTCTCACATTGGATATCTCCCCGTTTGTCTTTAAAGATCAGTTGAGGAGACACAACATGAGCAAGGAGCTACTAATTCAGTAAGACATTGTCAATTCATCACTTCATTTTGATTGTATTAAATTAGTTTTTATTTAGATATCTTTAATAACTTTCGTTTCAATTTGAAAAGTTACTGAAATAGTGAAATAGTAGGGTAGCTTTACTAATGAAATGTAATCTTTGTTTGAATATTGTACTAATATAATTTTATTATAAACAGTGTCCATGAATTCATGGAAAGTATTGGGAAGTGGTAATTAGGTCTTATTTTTGTTGTTTGATGTCGACTTCTTTGATACACCTACAGTTACAAATTTTACTTTTAGGAGTCAATAAAGGATAAAACGATAGCACAACTGGAGAAAAAACTGGTATGTTTAAATGAATATTTCTTTAATCTTAGGTAGAATAAGTGAATAAGCACCCGCTATTTGATATTGCTCCACCTAAAGATATTTATGTTGTGTGTAGGCCAAGTCAATATTAAGGCAAATCCTAAGGAAGTTTCATCTAGATCAGTCAAAATGGACGATGTATTTTACGGTATATTGCTGTAAAAAGACAAACAAATGATAACAGACTTTTATTCCTATCTTTAGATGGAAATGTCTGTAACAAAGGAGAAGGAAGTGACTAATGATAAAGTCTCCATCAGAGGGTAAGTGTAACGCACCTTATATATATATGTATGTTGATTATGATGACGTTAAATGCAAAGATTGACGTATAATGCTTATCCTCAATCACAGTCGTCCATCAAGAGTCAATAGTAAAACTTGACTAACATTTGCATCACTACATATTTATTACTTAAATACGGCCCATCACATGAAATAAGATCACAATAAATATAGGTATCACATTTATAACTTCTTCGGTACACTTCACAAATCAATATTAAGATATTGATAACTAGAATGAACATGGCCAGCGCCAAAATATATGAATCCCTGCAGAACAACACTGACTGTTACATCTATATATACCATAATTCCTTAACTTCCTGTTATTTCTATTTTACAAAATAATACATTATTTTAGGAAACTAAATTGATATCTGAATATTAGATCTGTGACAGTAAGAATAGCTTTTCATATCAATAGTTGAGTTCATGTCTCTATCAGAGGCTAAGAATAGTTTTTCATAATAAGAGTTGAGTTCATGTCTCCATCAGAGGCTAAGAATAGCTTTTCATATCAATAGTTGAGTTTAAGTTTCCAATTTTTAATAAGTTTTGATCAATCTGATTGTAAATATTATAGTTTTAATAATCACTGTGTAACAAAATTTGAAAAAAACCAATTAGCCCATGACAATACATCATTGCTGTAACTCTCTAACCATGTAAGGAAATATGTAATATCCTCTCCAACAGCTGTGATAAAGGGGACCTGGTGTTGCTATGTCTTGATGAAAGGCATGACCAGTATGTTGTGTTCACAATAGGTACCAATCTCCACTTCCTGCACAGCGAGTCTCTGGAATGCTTAGGGCTTCAAACAGGTGATTTAACAGCCATTTCTTGTGCTTCAGTATGCATGTATATTGAAAGTATGTGTTTGGCGCTGGGTGGCCGAGTGGTTAAAACTGAGTCAATCCTAAGTGGCGCTGGGTGGCCGAGTGTTTAAAACTGAGTCAATCCTAAGTGGCGCTGGGTGGCCGAGTGTTTAAAACTGAGTCAATCCTAAGTGGCGCTGGGTGGCCGAGTGTTTAAAACTGAGTCAATCCTAAGTGGCGCTGGGTGGCCGAGTGTTTAAAACTGAGTCAATCCTAAGTGGCGCTGGGTGGCCGAGTGTTTAAAACTGAGTCAATCCTAAGTGGCGCTGGGTGGCCGAGTGGTTAAAACTGAGTCAATCCTAAGTGGCGCTGGGTGGCCGAGTGGTTAAAACTGAGTCAATCCTAAGTGGCGCTGGGTGGCCGAGTGGTTAAAACTGAGTCAATCCTAAGTGGCGCTGGGTGGCCAAGTGGTTAAAACTGAGTCAATCCTAAGCTTGTGGACTGAAGTTCAATCCCCAGCCTAGACAAGCAAAAACAACACAAGAAACCCGGGTAGATGGGACGCATTAACCTTGGATGGCAACTCATCTAAGAGACGCCAAACTCTGAAATTAAAGCTGGAGATTGAGTTCCGTTGGCGCCATAACATTGACACATTGAAAATTCTGATAACTCCTGTGAAGTGGAAAGCAGTGGTCATTTTGTCGCTAGACAGGGCAACAATAATATTAACGTAGTGGCCCTAGGGACAATTTAAGTCCATCCGGGGCGTTGTCAAGTTTTGAGATTTTGCTACGGCCGAGTGTGTGTGTAAAGGGGGGGGGGGGGTATTTTGGGAGAAAGTACAAAAAGTAATTAAAAAATTCTACAATATTNAACATTGACACATTGAAAATTCTGATAACTCCTGTGAAGTGGAAAGCAGTGGTCATTTTGTCGCTAGACAGGGCAACAATAATATTAACGTAGTGGCCCTAGGGACAATTTAAGTCCATCCGGGGCGTTGTCAAGTTTTGAGATTTTGCTACGGCCGAGTGTGTGTGTAAAGGGGGGGGGGGGTTATCTTGGCAGAAAGTACAAAAAGTAATTAACAAATTCTACAATATTCATCCAGAAACTATGAAAGTCCAAAAAAATAGCATATTTATATCTCGAATGCTGGAAATGTATCATGTGATGTTTTGTAGGTATTATTGTCATAATGTTGACGTGTATTTTCACAAATCAACTGATGAGATATACTCATACTAAGTAGTAGAGATATTACTGTAATATTTAGTCCACCATATATGTCCATCATATGTCCATCGTGCTTGTGACATATATTTAATTGTGCTACGCCATTGGTTCTAAAATTTTTATTTTCCGGCACCTGTGCCAAATTCAGGTTATCGCCAGGCTCCCTGTGTTAAATTCTATCAAGAATACTCCAAAATAGCGAATACATAAACAAAATAAAATTATTTAAAATAAAGGATTAGATAAAACTAACTCTATCAAATGTGTAGGTCACTAAGCGCCATCTAGTGACATCTAGTCACTGCAAACATCAGGGTGTTCACAAAAAGTAGGCCTGCAACAATGGAGAGGAAAATTTGGCTTTTTTTTTGTGTATGCACTTTTAGGAGTTACCTTTTTTGACATCAGCTTAACTCAATCCCACTAGGTATGCAATTGGAGTAGTTATTGTATACATTATTAAAAACTGTATGTTTATTTATTTACTATTAATTATTAATATACTTTATTGTATGAGTTTGGGAGGATGCAAGAAGCACCGTCACCTCCAACCATATCTATTGAGGGTCATAATCTTTCAGTTGTTGATCATTTCATATACCTGGGATCCAATATTTCTAGTTCTCTCTCCGTTGATGAAGAGATCAATATCAGGATTGCAAAAGCAGCAGCAACTATGGGTAAACTGAATAAGCGGGTGTGGAATAATCTCAATCTAACTGATAAAACAAAAATAAGTGTCTATCAGGCATGCGTGCTTAGCACGCTCCTAAATGGTAGCGAAGTGTGGACCACATACACCAGTCAGGAGCGGAAACTCAACAGCTTCCATCAAAGATGTCTGCGTCGCATTTTGCGCATTCGTTGGCAGGACAGGGTGCCTAACGTGGAGGTCTTAGAACGTGCACACATGTTTAGCATATTCTCCTTTCTTATCAAGAGACGCCTTCGCTGGTTAGGTCATGTACGGAGAATGGAGGGAGGACGTATTCCAAAGATTCTGCTGTATGGAGAGTTGGCAGAGGGGACAAGACATATTGGACGACCGCGCCTGAGATTTATTAACGTTTGCAAACGAAGCATGAGGGAAGCCAATATTGAAACAAACGAATGGGAGTCCATTGCCGAACATCGCTCCAACTGGCGTACAGCAGTGTTTGGAGGAGTGAGAAAGGCAGAAGTTACTCGAAACGAGGCCCTCGAATCAAAAAGATCAATTCGAAAATCAAGAATTTACCGGGTTTCAACATTCTCCTGCTAGAGATACGGCCGTGATTGCCATTCAAGAATTGGCCTAGTGAGCCACTCGTCAAAGTGTAGAACTATATAGCTACTCCATCGTCTCGCGTAGACGGAAGGATGCCATAATTTTTGGGAGGATATTGTATGATTTTAGGAGTTCGAGGGTAGCCAGGTCTAAAACAAAATACAGCTCAAGCTAAGGCTACAACTCAAGTCGAAGTCTTGTTCATCTTTGCATGTGAAGGATTAACTAGATATATATGTTACGGCCAAAGCCCGAAGTTCGGCCAGTTCCTGAATTGGCCAGCCATTTCGCACTTTGGCCGATGTGTGTGACCAATGTCCGATGTACTGGAAATTGCCTGTGTATGTGCTACTTTGGCTGACCACTTCCAGAAGTGCCGGGATATCCCTGGCTAATATTCGATGTGCTGATGCAAGAGTAATAACAATGCGAACAGATTATGTGTAGTGTGTGAAAAAAAGTGTTATTCAGCCCATTCTTGTGGATGGATCCTGCGGCAATGATGTCCACGCAATTTGTGGATCAAGTAATGCAGCAGACGAAGGGTACGGATGGAAAATTACTTGTAACTTGCAGAATATTTTATAATCTTGCAGGGTCGGCCTTTAGGGTGTTCGACCTATGCCCTCGCGCAGGGCGCCGTGGCCATAGGCGCCCAGTAAATATTTAAATTCCCTTAGTTTATTATAGTGAAATGTTAACCTGGAGTCTGGGGTCGAGAAATGGTATTCTAACTTTTCGTACATTCGCTTTTCATGCAATGAGTTTTCATACAATGAAAGTTGCATTCTTATTGTGGATACTAACACTGGGGTTGGGACCAACAGAAAGGGCGTGGAAATTAGGGAAGGGGGTGCTGGTGCTTCGCACAGGGCGAAAGTTTACCTAAGGCTGGTGATGGTTACATTCTTTCTGACATGTCTCTCAATAATTATATTTCTCACATCTGTTGCTCTCGTACACCGCTATCGGCCACTACCTCACTGTTAGCGCAACAAAAACACTAGTTTGTGCTCTTGTTCTCTCTCGTCTTGACTATTTTAAATATCTTCTGTCGGGTTCACCAAAACATTTCATAGAAAAACTGCAGAAAGTTCAAGTGATCACTTGATGCAATTGCACTATGAAGTGCTTCACAAATCATTTCAAATGTAAAAATAACAAACTGCAGTGTAATTCAAAAAATCATAAAAGATCATCTTGTTGTAACAAGTGATGATAGAGATTGATAATTAACTATAACAAACTATAATTTGACTGATTTTGTAATTTAGTATAATTAAAAATCATTATAATGTGAGTAACATTACGGTATACGAACACCCAAAATATGCTCATAACCCTTTTCTTCCAACTCTGGCCAATCGCCCCATGCCATTTCGCAAATTGGCTGGCCAAATCCCAAAATCAAGAAAATATCGGATATTGGCCGGTCAATGTGAGCCTATATTGGCTATTTCCCGATTTCGCCGGCCATTTCCCACTCTGGCTGATTTCGGGCTTTGGCCGTAACATATATATAATATAATGTATAACTTTATAACTCACAAAGATATGGCCTGGTTCATTCTATTTAGATTAGAATGTTTGGTTTATCAAAGGCTATCTTAAAAGATGTGCATTAAAGATATCAATGAATTTAGTTCCCAGTTGCTACTACATTTTATACACAGTTTAACCTTTTTTGTCCTTTGTGATTTGAAAATTACAAATACCATATTTATCGGCGTATAACACACACTTTTTCTCCCTGAAAATGATGTGTGTTATACGCCGATATAATGTTAATGCAAAAGAAATCTGCCCGGGGGAGAGTGCGTGGTATACGCCGATAAATACGGTATATCTTAATTAAGGTGTATTACAAAACATTTTTATATTAAAGTTAAACTTAATCTAAAACAAAATGAACAGCTGCTTGAGGACAATTTTGATGGCCCAATGGTGGAATAATTACTACTTTGTCATTATTAAGCATTGTCTGTTAAAAATTATAACTTATGGGGAAACAAAGTTATATATGGGCAACTAAAACAAGCTTGGAGTTGGAGGGTCAGAGCAATTTCACTGTAAATAACACAAACCTATATTAGTTCTGGAAGAAACTCTTTGACTGTGTACTGATTACTATATTTTAAAGTCAAGATTTTTGTACTTAATTCCATCTCATTTCATTGCTCTTCTGTTGTACCCGTATTTTATTTTTTGTTGAGTAACCTTGATAGAATGATAACTAACAATTAAAATTAAATTTTAACTAGAACTATCTTTGATAAAGAGGTTGTTAACATTATTAAACTTAAGGTACAGATGTTGCTGGTCGCAAATCTTGGATTCTGGCTGAGGTTGTAGACAAAGAATATTGTTTGGCAAAAAAGGTAGGTTATATATAGCAGTTCAAACTTAACTACAAGGGGGAAAAAAATCAGAAAAAAAAAAAGGATCTTGTAAAACAAACCATCAATAACAATTTATTTGCATTATTTTAAGTCGGTATTTTATAAAGATTCAATATCCAATTTAACAGAAAACAAAATTTTTTTTTTTTTTTACAATAACCTTGTAAAACTTGTGTTTTGATCAACACATATTACTTTAAAACAACAGGATTGTTGTGAATTAAAATGCTTTCAGGAAGAGAACCATTGGGATAAAATTTCTTTTTAGCTCCAATTCATTTTCAGCTTTTCTCATAAAGTTATTTTTCATTAATTAAATTTATCTGTACTTGTAACTTGTGGTATTAGTTTCTTTGTTATCAATTATATATGTGAAAGCTTATTTTCTTCAACAGCCAAACAACCGATTTCGAGTACCAGAGGGCACATGCTTCTACCGAGTTCGGTGCAAGCCTTGGAAAAGTGATGTTGATTTTACAAGACAAAAGCGAGAAACAGGGAGACAGATTATTAAGATTCCTAAAATGGACCATGGATTAGGAGCCCGGCCAAAGAAAGAGAAAAAATAAAAATGCCTTAGTAGCAATATTAGTTTGCATTAGAATCAATGTTTTTATCATAACATTTACTTTCAATCGCCTGCCACAACATTTGTATTTGCTGGGAAGTGCAACTGATCCGCATTATAACAATTGCTTTTGTTTTGGTGAAATTTTTGACATTTTTCTTTTTTTTTAAAGTAGAATATGACATTCATTCAGACAGGTCACAAAGTTGCATTTTGCAAAAAACTTATTCTACAGAAAATTTAAAAAAAGGAAGTTATTTTCAAATTATTTAGCAGTTGTCTTAAACAGTTTACATACATTTTCTATACATTTAATTGTTTTGTATTGCTTTCATTCTAATGAAAAAAGGAGAAATTTCCAGAAAATAAAATAGGTTATTAAATTTTAGCTATACCAGATATTATTTATATTTTGGTAATTCTTTTTTGTTTGTCTGTGATAATTTAAGCCAGATTGACAGGTTTTATATATTTGTTAAATTGCAGGTGAAAATTGCAATCGACCTAAGAAAATGCATTTAGACCTTTAAACTAAATGACATTTGTCACAAGAGACTAATTGAATGAAATGTGAAATATTTGTATTGTTTTAGTGTATATATAATATAAATGTAAATAAATGAGTTCTTATCTCTTTGGTAGCTAGCTGTTATTATTTCATATTATATTCTGATTTAATAGTTGTTTTTTTTGATGGGCTATTAAATGTACATTTTGAAATGACTTTTCTTGCCATTCATCTTCTAATATGCGGACATAAACTAGTTACTCAGAACTTTAATTTTGCCTAGTGACATGGCCTATTTGGACTTAAAAATGACATGACGCTTCATGCTTACACTCACAGTAAATATCTTTTCAATTATAAGAAGATTTTAAAATGGTGGCCTTTAAATATGTAAGTAACAAAGAGCAAAATATATAATTTTATAATTATTCAAGTCTTAATATGGATAGCAGGACTGTTGGTTGGTATCCAATGATATCTTAATTAGTTTTCATCACAATCACAAATTTTGTTATTACAAAGTCTTTTAAAACTGATTAAAGCCAAATAATTGCTCTAACTACTACTTCTATAATCAGGCAGCTTGGATTAACTATAAAGTGCTTAAATTTATATAAAACTGGGAATCTAAATTTTAAAGGAATCTTTGATTAATCTTAACCTTGACAGTTTATTTTTGACAAGTTTGAGAATAAACAGAATTTAATTTGCAAGCAAAACATTATCTATATTGCTATCAGCATTATAAAGGGCATTATCTTCACACCAGACTCTAACACAAATTATTCATTCAAAATTTGATCCTCACTACTTTTTCCAGTGAAAAAATCACCTTATACCTCTTAATTAAAATATATGAATCACATTTATTAAAGCCTGAATGTATTTAAATATTTTTTATTTTGAAAAATTAACAGTGGTTAAATAATTGTTAATCTGTTAAAAAATACCTCCCCTTTTGAAATAAAAATAAATTTCATTATTAATAATCAATATATATTAAATATTAGGCACACAGACATCTCCATTAAATAAATTAACTATATATAGAAAAGAAACTATATATATTTATATAGCGAGAGAGAGAGAGAGAGAGAAACTTTTTTAATGTGAATTTAAAATATATTATGACAATAATGTTTTCCCTATATAAAAGCTTCCTGTGCTGGTACATTTTTATTTCATTGTAATATATAAATTCATGTAACACAAATTAGTTATTTCCATAATATAGTAGCTGCTATCTTCACATTTTGTCAATGAAAATTTAAAATTAATTAGAAGTACTAGCACCTTAATTTTGAAAATAAAATATAAATATGTATTTTACTTGATGAGCCCTACCTAAAAACAAAAAGTAAATTATTACAAAAACACTGATTAACAACAAACCAATAACACAAATGAACTTTTGATACAGTACAGTGATAACAATTCTCAAAATAACGGATCTTTAACTTTTGTTATCAAACTTAACAGGACAAAATTGTTTAAAAATTGAGATCATTAAGTAAAATTGAGCAGAGTTCATATAATTAGATTCAAAATTAATTGATGACAGTTACCACAGTGCACAGCTAGATTTTTGGTGCATATTTCCTTCATTTCAATTTTTTTATGCAAATTTGGGCACTTATCCATGAGGAAACTGGAAAACACTGAACTGGTATGCATTCATGTGCATTATACTTTTTAAATTAATTCCTTTCACATTAAGAGTGTTCTTTCAAAAAATTCTGACACATGCTACTTATATGTGACTCTACAAAACTATTGTAACTAAAGAGAAATTTAAAGGAAAAAAAACAACCTTTGTGCTGAAAGTGTTTTAGACCTAACTAGATTCCAGAATCAAATGCCAATTTTTGTTTATTCATAAAGCTTACAAATTAAACCCTACGCCCCCATCTGAACAATCTCCAAAAAAATTTCATTTAAACTCATGAGAACATTAACGAATTAGCATAAAAGCATCTTCTCATGGCATCCAGAGAATGGGCATTCTGTAGAGAAAAATAACATTTCTATTAGTGAATAGGATTTTATCTAAAGAATTTATATAACACACTGCATTAGACAAAGTTTTCCTCTCAATAAATTCAATAACTATATTTGTAATCTGGAGAATACAAATATTTGTATCATTGCAACCAAAGCTTACTTTTCAATCAAACTGAGATTTAAGAAAATATTTTTGATTTTTCATAGAAATAATTTCATACTTACAACTTTTGCTAGATGTTTCCTTTGAAGAGCATCAATATCCTGCTTCAAAGCTGCCTTAAAGGTCTTCTAGAAAAGGAAATTAAAAAAAAAGTGTAAAAGTGTAATAATAAATGTATTTAAAAAAGTCGCTTGTGAAAGAGAGTGGCAGAACTGCTGTAGTTTAGATCTTGTGAACCTGCATACATTTAAAGTCATTCATTCTTCAATCAATTATTCAGCTATTAAATACAGTGGTACCTCGAAATACGAATTTAATTCGTTCCATAACCTTGCTCGTAAGTCAATTTGCTCGTATCTCAAAGCAATTTCCCCCATTGAAATTAATTGAAATGCCATTAATCCGTTCCAGCCCCCGAAATGTCACCCCAGTTGTTTTTGTAATGTGTTTTTGAATAAGAAAAATGTATTTATAAATGACAAATATTGTATAAAGACATAATAAAAGAGAATGTAAAGAAATAAACTGGTTTTTTAAAGTGCCCTGCGTTAAGGCATATCCTTCAAGCTGCTGCTCCATCACCCACACCATCAGCATTTTCTCCATCTTTTCATGGAATGGAGAGAGGTCTGCAGCTTAGAAATTATTTAACGTCCTTAGCTAGTGTTATACCCTTTATCAACTCTTTCTGATTAAGCACAGTCCATATCATTGAAGTACTACGCCCATACTGCCTCGCCACGTCAGTCACTCGCGAACCTTGCTCATATTTTTCTATTATTTCAAGCTTTAATTCCATTGACATCTTCTTCTGAGCACTGACCTTTCCACTCACTTTCTTCGGACCCATGGTTATAAAAAGAAATGTGATAAAGTACTGTAAATGCACAAAAAGGACAATTCACCAGCACAACTTATCAAAGATGCTTGGACAGCGAGGCAAACAAGTCTACTGACAATGTGAGACACAAGAGGCCAGACTGGTGTGTTCGTGTCTAGCCGGCCAACCCACTGACCCAGTTCCTCATATCTCAAAATTTTCTCGTATTTCAAAGCAAATCATCGTTCGCTCTACGGCTCGTTTCTCAAAAATCTCGTATGTTAGGGCACTCGTATGTCGAGGTACCACTGTATTTGAAAATTCTTTAAAATAATCATTGTCTGCCGTGTGCATAGCACAGGTCATCTTTGTCTGCTGTGTGCATTACATTTGTAGTGGCTCCTCATAGTAAGTAGTATTAAATAATTTATCAATTTTTTTGGACTAGTTAGTAGAAGTATTTATTTTCAATGTAATAAGGGTAACATCATTGAAGTAAAACTTTTCCAAAAAACAGGATAACATTATACAACGAGGCTCAAACCTGAATCAATGACACTGGACACTGAAATAATCTATGGTCTTTGCTTTTTTGTAGAAGTAATCTTGACTTAACTAGTAACAATCAGATTCATTCACTAACAAGTAACAATCAGATTCATTCACTAACTAGTAACAATCAGGTACCTGTTATGGCAGAAATTGTACCCTAGTCATCAATGGTACCAGTTTTGAGGAAATAATTTTGACTTAACTGTGAGATAGAGCAGTGGCTTTTTGGATTTCTTACATATTTACCATTTCTGAGATAAACTCTTCAGTAATAGTATAGTAAAGGTTAGTATTCATTTGCATTATTTTATATTTAAAATTAGATTGATACTCCAAATTAGCTTAATTACAGGTGATATTACCTCACAGAAAAATTTAATGTTGGTGATCATTGAGTATTTAAAACAGATTCAAATTTGAAGGAGAAGAATAATTTGAAATAATTTCAGAATCAAGTGTTATAAGAGGATAAGTCAGAGACCTGCTTGAATTTGTTAAAGCATAGTTATAGTGCGTGAATTTGCATTTCTTAAAGCCCATTTCTATTTTGAAAGTTTTATTGCTAAAAATAGATGAATCTTAACGATTTTTAGATCACCCCTTAGTACATCCATTCTTCCACTTCCATATTAGAATAATGCTAATTAAAGATAAATAAAGCTACATCTAAAAAGTTAATTTCACAGTTGTCAGTTGTGTATTACCAATGCTGACACATTCATGTAGATAATAGAGTTTTAACAGCAACACTTTATAATGAAATTCAAAATTACACAAACTGATATTTAACCATAAACAGAGTGATAAAGTATAAAAATAGCAAACCTTTACATTTTGTCCATTTGAAAAGGCTTCTCCTAAATTCTTCTTCAGTGCTTCGTGGGCTGATCGTAGTTGTTTTAACCTACAATGTAATAAGTTATATTTAAGTCCTTTTCAACTACATTTAATGGAAGTGATTTAACCTCTTCATTACCTATAATATAGATTGTTAGGCAATTATTTCAAACAAATAATGGAATTACTGTCCATAGCTTGTAAAGCAGGGGTCTCAAACTCAAATCATCCGGCCTCTTCCACATTAAAGGAGAAAGGGTCAGCAAAAAGCTGAAAATGGCCGTGTGTGTTAAAAAGCCTAGAAAATGTGATCAAATTCTTCCTGTAGCTTTGCAATAGCATCAGTATACTTTCTTCTAAGTTACCACTGAATGGTGTGCTCGAGTCCATGAGTACTTTGCATGTTGGGAAATGGCAGAAGTTTCTCTAAGAACCATAACACAAGTTATGTGCAGAATGCCCTGACATTGTCATTGGAAACACTGACAAGCTACCCCTGGTAACTTCTTGTTGAGTACACACAGCTCTTGTGTAATATCAACAAGAAAACCCAAGTCCATGAACCATTTGGGATCACTTAGTACAGCAACAACCACCCCATCCTTCTCTGTGAAGGCTAAAACGTGTTCAAACAGTAGGCAGGAGCAGGCCATATTTGTGAATTATTGATGCGAAGGAAGAAACTATTGCACACTTGTTTACCCCCAAACTCTTAAAATCGTACAATATCATCACAAAATCGTTTAATACATTATCTTAAAAGTACAAAAATAGACATACAGTATACACCTCAAAATCGTACATTGTACGCCAAAATCGCAAGAGTAAACAGGTCTGCTATTGTAGGAAGAACGAATTTTGATTTTTTATCGTAGAAAAGGCCTTTTTGATTAACCTAATTTTGAAAGTGACCAAGTTGACAGGCTTGGAATTTCCCTCAATTTAGTGGCAATTTCTTTGATACTGCATCCGGTTGCTATGATTTATACAATTATGATTGTGCATTACCCACCAATAAACTTTTAAAAACTTTTCTCAAAACCGCACTTTGGCCATGTTTGTCTCATAAAATGCTATTAAATAAAAACTTTAATTTTAAAATGGTTTTCATACCATATATCAACATACACATATATACAAACATAATAAAAATCAGAATTAGACTAGTGGTGAGATTCAACTGAAACCTTCGCGGAGGGTCACATTATAGATATGAGAATGGGAAAAACGCAACAGCTCCATTAACACTAAACTTTGTTGTCATGTAGCGGGCCGCAAAATATCGTTTTGCAGGACGCAAATGGCCAGCAGGCTGCAAGTTTGAGACCCCTGCTGTAAAGTCACAACCAAAAGAGCCATTCGCTATGCCATTGTGCCATTATGAAGATCGTCTATTATAAAACCCTCTTATCTCAACTGTTTACAAACGAAGGGGACAAAGTGTAATCCAGAATTCATTAATAAGAAAACTCCTTTCTAGGTGCATTGTACACTAAAACGATATTTTAAATCTGATGACTTTTATTCAAGTAAAAATTCAAAATATTTTTCTCTGGCTCAAAATCTGACTTTGAGAGTGATTCAGTTCCAAGCAACTAGCAAGGATGGAAAACATGTCTGATAAAAAAGCATCACCCTTCTGCGGAAATTACTTTTTAAAATTATTTCTTATATACTCATAATTTGGTGATACCTGTTATTTTTATATCAAGTCAAAATAATATTCTCTGGGTCAGAATCTGACTTTAAGAGTGAGTAAGATAATTAAATAAAATACTACTACTACTACTGGTCAAAGCCTTATAACAAAAAAAGGGAATTTCTAATATAAATTTTGTTCATTTAAATAATAACTATTGAATATTATTATTGTACACTCACATGCCTTTTTATAATTAAACTAGATATAATTCAAGAAAATAAGTGCCTGGACTATGTAGTGAGTTTTTATTCTTAAATAATCATATTTAAAAAATTTTTGGTATAAAAAGAAAAATTTTCCCATTTTATGTAGGATAATTGCAAGCTTGAAGTGAATGATAATAATATTGTCCATTAAACCATAAAGATCAACATTTTAGTAAGATATTAAAACAGTTTTAAGACATCTGTTTCAGTGTTAGAAAATAGTTTTTTTTCGGTTTTTAATTTTTCCAATAATTGTAGGGTCTAACTAAAATGTCTTCCGTTTCTTTGAAAGTCAGCCTTTGTGTACAATTTAAAATTACTTATTACTATATGAAAATATAATTGACACATAAATGTAGAACTTTTGATTGTAGCTTGAAGATAAAGGTGAATATAACAATAAGAAATACAATTTTTTTTTTAAAATGGACAAAAATACACTTACTCTTTTTCTTGAGTTAGTCTGTTGTTCTTTAATTTTTCCATATGCTGGGTCCACAATGTCTGAAGTAATTAAAAGGACATTAATAAAGATTAGTTAATTTAATTTAATGAAAAATCTGTTTAAAGGAGTAAAATTAAAAGCCATCTGTAAATAATGCTAGCTTATTTTTACAGTGAAACCTGTGAAAAGAAAACCTTTAAACAGCACACATCCTGCCATGCATAAAATGCACAAGGGTTTTTATGGGACAAAATGGAGTTTTCCTATGCTAATAACACATGCCATGCTAAGCTGGCACAGAATAACAACATGAAAAGGGTGTCACAGACCTTTGCTTCGTTAATGAGCCTGCTACCGAGCTGTGTTTCCAAAGTTAAGATGAAACAACGTGTTGTCAGAGGTTTGCTACAAGACTGAGGGTTGTGAATGATCATCTATACATTTCAACAATGCATAGTGAAAGTAAGACTATCAAAATGGTGACCATTTTTGCTTCAGTCCCAAAAGTTTGTGGTAATCACAGGTTTCACTGTATTTATTAATGAAGAATTTGATTAAATTGTTTTTAAAGTCCATGGGTTAAAGCAAAAATCACTTTAAAAAAAAAATAAAACTGATTAATTATCAAATAATTTTTTACCTCAAAGAATATAAATAGACTGGACAATGTATAAATTTGTGCTATTAGCAGACCTGTTTACCCTCAAACCCCTAAAATCGTACAATCTGGTCTCAAAATCGTACAATACAATATCTCAATAGTAAATAAATAAAACTACAGTAACGCAATAAAGTCTATTATGTAACCCTTCCCCCCTTTTCCGTTGCACGCAGAAGTTTTTACGACCCCCCCCCTCTTTTCCCTCAATTACAATAATAAAAAATTAGCAAAGTCCATTACATATTATGTTACAGTAAACAAAATGTGACACGGGTTTTCACCCCCCCCCCCCCCCCCC
>CAXITT010000233.1:143050-163897 GCA_964033795.1 Lymnaea stagnalis | reverse complement strand
GGGGGTGGGCGAACTTGGCTGAACCCGGGAGAGCGGGGGTTGACCCCCCCCCCCACCGAGATTTAGCTGAAAGAAACCCTGGTAGTGAAACCAAACTGTTGTATTAAAATCGTTGAAGGCGTAGAGCTGATTTGCGAGTTATAAAAGTATTTTGTAAATGTCGCTGACTGGATCTTATCAAATACCGCTATGCCAAAATCCAACGCTCCACTGCAGAAGAGTTGGATCATCTATTTTATTTTAAAAACCATCTCTATTTTTACAATCGCCGCGGTTCTGAGGAACACAATAATTCTGTACCAAAACTACGTCACACGCTTGGTAGCAGTCAAAGGCGATGGTGGGTGAAGTTGTCGCTAGGGCGACACATCAAAATATTACTGTTGACGCAGCCAGCTAGTTCACTGTGACTGTGACACACAAAGCAGCAATACGACAATCCCCCTCAATTCAATCAATTCCATCCGCGGTTATTTATTTATATCCTTTAACACTCCCACCAATCCCCTACCCATGCGTGTCTCGTATGCCACAATTTCCGTAAGCAACAACCCCACCTCCCCACTCCCCATGAGTGCTTCCGAAATATAATAAGGATGGTCCCAACTTTAAAAAAAAATTTAAAAAATACAACCAATCGTTTTTCTAGTTCATATTCACTGCCAGATCTTCATTAGAGAGGGCTAAAACTAAAACGTCCATAAACCCGAAAATTTATTAATTTTTTTAAATGGGGGAAAAAATTTTTCCACCGTGTCTCTGAAAATCGTAGTTTTGGAAGGTCTTGGCGTACAATCGTAAAAGACATCTAAAAATCGTACATTGTACGCCAAAATCGTAAGAGTAAACAGGTCTGTATTAGTAGCTATTGCCTGCACTACTTAATCATAGTCCAGAAAGAACACTTTTCAGCAAGCTTTTTTCACCAAACTAGTCTTATAAGCCTACTTTATTTATCTAGTTGGTGACTAAAATACTATTTTAAAAAAATCTATACTCACTGCCAATGTTACTTCAGACTGATTATTGTGTTTCAAATTTTTGTTCATGCGACCAACAACATTTTCAATTATATCTTTAAACTTTTTAACTTCTAAGATTCTGTGGATAAAAGATGGGATGCAATGAGTAGAGAATAAAAGTTTTTAGTTAATTAATTTTTGACTGGGACCATTAAAAATTTGATTAATGTGCAAAAGATGCTATCCAAAAGTTAAACTCACCGACTTTGCTCTGATTCGTAAGACGATTGCAATACTTTAGAAGTTGATTTCATGATGTCTCTTAGTTCCGTCTGAGGTGGTATTTGCTGTGAAGTTTTATGATATAATAAATAAAAGTTAATCAAGTGTATATAGATTTTAAGAAAAATGTAATGTTAATATTTAACAGAATGCATAAAATGTTTATTTTTGTAGTATGAAATCTCACTTTTTTCTGTTTGCTTGCTATGAATTCTCTTAAACTTCCTGAGCCTGCATTAAGGACTTCAGCATCATCATCTGAAGTTTGAGCAGAAAGTTCTGAAGAATTTTCAGAAGCCAGGGGAACTGCACTCTTTAAAATATCTTTCCTGAAACTGTCAAACAAATTAACAGGATCTGGTAATTCAAGTTCTTTCCCGTCAAGTTTAAGAAGTGAGTCAGAATTATTTATACTTGGAATTGGAGAACTGGAACTGGAAGCAGCAGGCATAACTGGAGATAAATTCAAGTTGTTCGATGACAGTTTACTGAATGATACAGCTCTGCCTTTTTCTGGTGATCCTTCAAGAGATGTAAAATCCCAACTTTTTCGAGATTTAGAAGAAATTGAGTTTATTTTTGATTCTTTTATTGTAGAAGGTACTTCGCTAAATATTTTTTTTTTCTTGTTCTTGACAATAGGTGTCATATTATAATCGTCTCTGCACCTTTTCTTTTCTTTTGTCTTTATTTCTTTGAACTTCTCTTTGGTATTTGAATTTTTGGCATAATCAAATGTGTTGTACAAATTAATGCTTTCTTTAGTTGTTTCTTTTGAATCTTTAGAACTTTTGTTTTCTCTTTGTAATTTTTCAAATAATTTAATATTATCAGGAGTGCAGTTCTTTCTTTTTGGAGTGACACCTGAGATGAAAAATAGATGAATTAATTGATCAGGTCTTATCTAAATAAAAATATTAAACAGTCTGATTTTATGCTTTTTCAGTGTGCTATTAAATATTTTTAATCAAATTGCATTTTTTCTTCACATTACTTATTTAAAAAAAAATATTAATTATTTCAGTCAATCAAGTGAATAAACTTTTAAATGGCTAAATTTCATCTAAAAAATTTACTGTGAAACAAACCTTCATATCCTGATTAATGAGACAAACAATTTTTGTAAATAAAACAATATAGATTAAGCTTTAATTATGGTTACACAGAATGCAAATTTTTCGGCTAATGCCTTCTTCAACACATCAAAAAGCATTCATATAAGTATAAATTTAATTTACATATAATATATATATATGTATATCCTACCTAAAATTTTTTTAAAATAAAAAACCTAAAAAGGCAAATCTTATAATGCCTTGCTACAAAATGAAACAAAAATGTTTTAATGCCATCTACCTGTTTCAAACAATCGTTTAGGAACAAACTTGGAATTTGCTGAACCAACATCATATAACTCTTCATCAGTTTCAATGTAGTCATCATTGGAATGTGATGAAATACTCTGGATTAAGTTAATGATAATGAAAACTATTTCCATTGACTAGTGCGTAAAATGGTAATGAACTTTGTGCCTTACATTTGTGGAGTTTGCAGGTGTATAAAATAAATCAGGTATAAAGTATTGCTTTCCTTGTCAGACTGAAGAAAAGTAATGCTTATTTTCTAAAATACTGATATTTGTTAGTAATCATTGACTTAAATCATTTTGAATAAATCAGAGTTATAGAAAAGGATACAGAATGCTTTCTTTTCAACTCTGACTTAGTAGGTCTTCTAATCGAGGATGGTCCTAAAATAATGTTACCATAATTATTTCATGGTTGCAGCCAAGGACATTTTTAAATGTTACTATTCAAAGATTGGTCATTCGTAGTGCTTAAAGATCTTGAGTAATGAAGGTTACAGATTGTTAAAACATTTCTATCCTTGCTAAAAAAGAGGACAGGCTAACTTTTTTTTGTGCTTTTATATTTGGAATGATTGCTCTAATGTTATTTTGGATTGTTATTACAGAGAGTAATAAAAAAAATATATATTTAAATTTGATATAGCTTTAGAAATAAAATTTTCTTTAATGTTAGTGTTGATTTCTATGATTTACAATAAATATGGTCACATTAATTTACCAAATTCAGTTTTTCTTTTCACTACTTTAAATATATTACGCCTACAAAAATGGTTGAATGTATTTGAATATGTTTTTGACCTATGCCTTCTTCCCATCATCACTTTGATAATTTTTCCCAACTTGATGCTTTTAATGGTTGACTACTGGGTAAACACTGGGCTAGAAAGACATTACCAGAAACATAGCTTTTGGCCATGTCTTCATCAGAGATCTCGTGGTAAATGTTGCCTGCCATTCTGTCAATGACTCCCTGGAACAATGAAAATAAAACTAATAATCTTTGTTGAAAAAATGTTATCAAATAATGAGAGAAGAGCAGTAAAGGTATGTGGTGTTGGATCTTTAGGCCATTTTGAATTCAGTAGTATTAAGGGGGAGTGAGTGCAATCAGGTTTGAGGGGGCCACCTCAAGGGCAATTTTATAATGTATGCACTTAAATATTATTACTAGCCAATATACCTGACATTTGCCGGGATAGCATCCGGAACAAAGGAACTTCTACAGCCTTATAATTAACATTAAATTTAAACACCATGCAAAAAAAACAACCTCCACTCTAGTAAAAAAAATAGTAATAAATCTGTCTCCTATTTAAATACATTTATAATTACTTTAGTGAACCTTTTGTTCCCCAATAGGATTCCGATCCCGGTTCCTGATAAGAATCCTATTTTCGGATCTATCCTGGTATCCTGACCCCGTTTAGTTCTAGATCTCGTTGGTATTCCGATCCCAGTGTGTTCCCGATCCCATCAGAATCTCAATCCCGGTGGGATCCTAATCCCAGTTGGATCCTAATATCTATGGAATCCCAATCCTTGTGGGCTCCCAATACTTGTGTGCTCCATTTTCCCGGTGTGATCCCATTGCCCGGTGGGACCCCGATACCGGTCGGATCCCGATTTCTGTGGGTTCCCTTTTCCTGGTGGGATCCTGATCCCGGTGGTATCCCATTTTCAGGTGGGATCCTGTTACTTGATGGGATCATGTTACCGGTGGGTTCAAATTTACTCGTTCCCCTTTAAGATCCTGTATCTTGGGATTTTGTTCCCGGTAGGATTATAAAGGGCATGTTTGGATAAAATCCCCAGGAAAGTATAGAAATGAAAAGAACTAAGCTGACATTTCAATAAGCTTTTAGATACCATTATATATCCCCGTAGAACAATATAGAACTTTCTGGAACATTCTAGATTAAATTTAATATCGATGTCTTTTCTACGAAATTATTTTTCAAATACGAAAAATTATACAACTAAATGTACTACTATAACTACAGTACATTTAAGTACAAAGAGGGGCCCTTTCCATAATGGAACCAAATTAGTTATGCCTGATAGGCGTTCTATAAAAATCAGTCAAGTAAATTATGCATTTAAAATTTAAAAGTTGTCCTATTAAAATCTATTTAATATTGCCATAGATAAAGCTTTTTTAAATAATAGAACTTTCTGGAAAATTCTAGATTGGATATTCTTAGTTTTAAATCCACCGATATTTCAATACGGACAGTGAAGTGTATTGCTACCATGCTAGGCCTATGTTGTTGCTGTTGTTCGTCTGCCGAAATCGACTAGGACCATCGAGTCATTCGATTAGGGGGAGGGTGGGTTACAGTGAGCACGTAGGTGGCTCGCTAGACCGATCTGTGCTTGGAATAATCTCTGGCACCGCGGGCAGGGGATATATATATATATATATTAACCTTTATATGATAAAGTGAAAGAAATTATTTACTTTCCTGCTTGACAAACTTTTTATACAACAGGTTTTTACATATCCCAAATTGTAATCTTAAGTAAATGTTAACATTTGAAATGTCATAAGAAGTGTGCAAATTTTTCAGTTGCCTTAGGCCAGATGGCACATGCTCAAATGCCTGTTGGATCTGGATGATGATGATGAAATATCATAAAATGACAAATGTATTAAGCACCTAATCACACACCCCACTTGGCAAACAATTGCTTGAATATGAAAAATGTATTTTGAGTTATTTAAATATTTTAGGTCCATTTTTTTTATAGTTATAGAAATAATTAGGTTGCATAAATGTATAATACACACATCTTATTTATAATTTATATTGGTTGGTAAATGCATGGCAACTTGACATTTTATGGTACACAAAACCATACTTGAAGTTGATGATCTATCTTTGAAGATAGAGTGCTCCATGATTCGCCATAAAGATCAGGTTTCCTTGGACTTGGACAATTTGAAGTGATATGTGATATCTCTTCTATTTCTTCCTCAGCAAATTCATTGGTCAAATATTCTGCAAGTGACTTTTGGGGTAACTCAAACGATGGCTGTCCCAAAACAAAACATAATAAATGTGAGCAATTTAATAATTTTCTATGAGATATCAAAGAACTACTAACATCGAAGAAATGAAATAACTGAATTAAAATTTAAAGAGACTTTTTTTTAGATGATTTGATGTGAAGTGATCTGAAGTCTCTGAATTTTAATGATATAACTCTGATGACATTTAAGGGTCACCACATTTTATATACTCTCTAAGATAGAAGTATGCTAACTTCTAAATTCATAATCAACGGGTTAATTTAATTTTAAAAAATTCAGTAGCCTTTCTTTTGGTAGATTTAAATTCTATCTAACATCATAGGCCTATATTTAGATCTGAAAGTCATTAATAGATTCCAGCAGAGCTTAGATATTTAATTACCTTTAAATAAACTGACCTTTTGTTTTGTCTTTGACTGATTTTTTTCCTTTTTATTTTTATTTACATCTGGAGAGGTACAAAAAATTATCTTGTACAACTTTTAAAAATCATTAATGAACTCTAACATAGTTTATTTGCTATTAAAAATTTTTGAAATATATAGTATGGTCAATGAATTAAAGTTAGATCTTATTCTCAAAGACAGTATCAGTTTTAGGAGAAAAAAAAAGAAATCCTTAATCTGTCTTTTCTTGACCAATGAATTAACCTGAATGCTTGTGTTTTGTATGTTTGGCCTTTTGAAATTGTATGCCAAATTTCCCTGTGATCTTACTCTTTCATTTGTAAATATATATAAATAAGATACAAGGGAAAGCGTTAAAGTCATTAATGAGATCTTAAAAAAAATGTTTTATTTTTTATATAAATGTAACTGTTGTTTATCATTTTAAAATTTAAACTACCATGATATTGCTAATAAATTTAAGTACTGTATTAAGTTTTGAAACAAAAAGTGTGGAATTAGATATATATTTCAACCAGGGCCGGATTAAGGTATTAGCTCTAAAAGATTTTGGATGTTTGAAGGTGCTGGTACTATCACTTTGATCAGGTAAAAGAGGGAGGAGGCATGAGGGCTTCAGAGCAAAAGTGGGGGAAGGGGCTCTCTCCTGCAGACCCTAACCCAATTGTTTTTGAGGGCAAGCGATCCATTGTGGTCCATGTTGAAATTTAGTTTGGCAACATTCTACACCTAATCAGAGAGCAACAAATGAGATGCTATTGGGAATTTGTGTCCTCTGGGTAAGCATTAATGAGCTTCTTATTACCGTGAAAATACATTTTGACATTATGTGGCACTTTAGTTAGAGTTGAAAATATGTTTTGGGTATCAAAATATTAGCTAGATTTTTTTTAAAGTCTATATTTTTTCTGTATGTATATTTTTAAGGTGCCCCCTTTCTCATGATGTCCCAAACATGTGCTTATACTACTTAATGGGTTATCAGGGCTTGATCTCAATGAATCTCAGCTAACAAATTTTGCTTTTAAAGACACTATTACTATTATCATAATTACAAGAGAATGTTATTAATTTTTATATTTTAAGTTGAACTAGATTTCCCTTTATTTTCTCTGAGGAAATGTTTATTAGCCTGTTAAGTTTTTGCTATAATTATTAATCAGATTGATACAAGTCTAATCAGCAGGTAACGACAACATGATAATCAATATTTTTTATTTTAATGACTTGCATGCAGAATTGAAATGTGAATTAGTGGAAATTCCGTGCCACACATGTAATTTCCAGACCTCAAGTAACTGCAAGATGGTTATTAAGTACTCAAATAATATTATTTTGTGAATACTTCTTTTATTAAGTTTTGAATTTTAGATGTCTTACCAGTGCATTTATGGGTCTGATGCAAAGTGTTTATTCCCTGTTTAAGTTTAATAACATCAACATTTTTCTTAGCTCCTGATTTCCTATTAGCAGGTTTGCCTGTTCCATTAAAGCCACAAAAAGCTTCACATGCAGTGTTTGGCTATCGGAAGGAAAAGTGAAAATTAATAAGAAGACATTTTTTAAAATGTGTAAGTATAATATAAGTAAACTATTTTACTTAAGTGAATTTTATTAACATTTTAAAGATTTAAATCAGTAATTAATGTTTAAACCTCGGTAAAATGTATACACTATATGATATCAGGGGTTGTCAAAGTGGAAGGTACCATCAATCAGGGGGGCGCTGAAAGACTTGGGAGATTTTAAGGGTCACCAGGACTCCCAAAGGGGGCAGTAGATGTTGTGGGTATTGGATAATGTAGACAAATATTTATAACAATTATACATTGTAATGAAAGATAAAATACTGTTTCGATTGTCAGAATCAAACATGAGTCAATGATGGACAGACTGAGATAATAGACCTTGTTCATACACAAAGACATAGAAATAAAACAACCTGTACACTTACTTTCAAATAGAAGTAACAGTGGCTGTTCACAATTATACATTTATAATTATAAGTAGCTCAGTGCTGTCAGTTTACTATATCAAAACTTATTTTTTAAAGCTGGGATTTAGGAAGATTAAGTTGTGGGTATACTAAATGCAGAAGGGTTTCATTACATTATATAAAATGAATATTTGCTTCTCACTAATGTATGTTAGTTAAAATTATGGGTAAAGTGTTTTTATTTATTAGGCAGCAAAATAATAGATTTTGGAAAGAAAAAAAGAAAAGAGGAAAAAGGGGGAAAAAGAAAAAAAAAAAGAAAAGAGGATAAGAAGAAATTATAGTCAGACACATGAAGTATGGGATTCACTAGGAAGCAACTGGAAAAGAAAGCACAGGACACAAAGTATGGGATATGTAGAGATGCGAGCTAGAGGAAGACACACAAAGTATGGGATATACCTGAAAGCAACTCAAAAGGAAAGAACAGGACTGAGATGAATGGAAAACTCTTGTAGACGGCCTATGCCCCAGACAGGGTAAAAGGCATAAGTAAGTAAGTAATTTCAAAGCCTGGCTGATCCAGAGGTTAAAGTAAGACACAAGATCATCATCTTCAGTTTGCAATGTTTTTGATATGTTTCGCAAGGATAGTTTGATTGATTTTAGGATCTTTTTTAGAACTGACACAGTTTGTGTAAGGAAGGAGGTGCTAATTCAGCCAAAAAAGATGTTGAGTTGATAACATAGTTTAAGAAATGGAAACAAGAGCTTTGGCTAAAGAAAGAATTGCTCCAAACAATAAAATAAGATAATAATAAATATATTTTCTGCTAAAAGACTTAAAAACCAGGCATTGAAAAAATGCAATCACTTTACCAACCCCACACATCACTTTAAGAATACATTAATTGATCAGTGAAGACCATGGATATTTAAGACTCTTTCTAAATAATGAACCTACAATTAAGAGGAAGTTACTATTGCATTTTTATATATATAGGATAAACTTTATAATTTAATTGTGTATTTTTCTTCTATTGAGGCTGTTGCTAAATATTATTCTGATAATGCTTATAACAGGGTTAATTCGGAAAGGGGGGGGGGGGGGGGGGGGGAGGTTTGAGGATGAGATTATGCCAAGGGGGCAGTGGCCAAAAAAAAAGTCTGAGAACCACTGCTCTAAATGTAAAGTGTGTAAAGTGATTAAAACTGGATGTTTACTATGAACTCACAGATTGCGACTTTTTTTCATAAGTTTTCCAACTTTGAGTCAGTTTAGGGCTCACTTTTTTCTTTGCTTTCTCTAACCAACTGACCTCACTTCTGCAAAGAAGGGAATATTTTGTTTTATTATGATTAAGAGTAAAATCCAATCCATATTGATTTGTTAGCTGCTTTAAAAGTTATTTTTATCTGCCTAGCTTTAGTAATTATCTGCAGCTCTGGTGCATACATTGTTATGTTCTTTGTTTTTATTCAACAATACTTTGAAATGTACAAGTTAATCCACACCCATCAGATTAGCTCTCGGACAAAAAGCAGAAAAATGAAGCATGGTCTATTAATTGATTCTGAAAATTTATGCAGGTCTGTTTAAAGCTCAATAAATGAGAATCGTAAATACAAATATTTTAAAAAATTTTTAATCTGGGCTCTGCAGTGGAGCAGACTATGGCCAAAAATCACAGACTCAGTACAGACAGAGAATTATGCAAATGAAAGAAATTTAAAATACCCTATTACATAAGAACTGTATTTCTGGATATTTCTGAATAATTCCCAATAATCCCTAATATTTAAATTAATCTTTAAAATATTTTTGACTACATCTTTACAACTTCAAATTAGTCTTTTTGGTCCAATTCTTCAATTTCATTGTACACTACTAAATGCTTTAGAGCTATTTACTTGCAGTTCCATTATAACTAGCCGCTAAAGCCTACAAACTTTTACCTATTCCGTCTCACCACTACAAACAACTGCTAATCGTAAAGCCTAAAAACTTACTTTTACCCATCTCCTGTTTCACCACCACATACATCTGCAGATCGACTTATTTTTTATGGTGAGAGCTTATTCTTTGTTAAAAGATAATTCTAGAACTTAAGTTTGTTTTTTTTTTCTTTCAAATTTCTTTAAAACCCCACTATAAATTCCGATTTGCCACTTTAGATATTATGATGTTCCTATCACAGTACAAATCCACCTTACAATAGCCAGTCTTTGATTAAGAGGAAGCCTATTTGTTAAAGTTTGTAAATAAATAAAATTGGATCAGTTAAATGAAGACATCAATTAACACTCCTGAAGCAAAATAAGAAACCCATATACTTTTACGTTAATAGTCCAAATGATTTAAAAATTATCTTACATTAATGATTTTTCATTTTCATCTATCACTGTTTGCCTTGGACAATCATCATCTTCATTGTCTGGTGTGCCAGGTATTGAATCTTCAAGATGAGGAAACACCAAACCTGAACTACTTCCCAGTGCCGCTTTCTAAAATAAATGTCATGGTTTAAAAAACTACTACTGAGATAAGAAGAGCATGGAAAGAAGGAGAATTGAAGTATAATGTGATTTGATAACATCTAAGTAGCAAGTAACCAAAAATGTAAATCATGTTTTCATTTTCAAAAAAAAACTGTTAAAGCAAAAATTGTAAATTTTAAAAAAATATTTAACTGCCACTTGTAATTTTAAAATTACCAAATAAATTGTAATAACTTCTTAAGCTACAATTACAATCTAGTCTTACAAACCTGGCTAGCATATAATGCAAATTTTGATGATCCTCTACAGCTACTATTTTCAGAATCATTGTCCTCAAATGAAAATTGAGAACTTGCATCTTTTTCTGATATCTTATTTCCAGAAATTTCTGTGTTGCTTATAGCTTGCTCAGGTCCCTTGTTAACCCTGTTAATTTTTTTTACCTTTCTTTTTTCACGTACATATTTCTCATTATTTTGACCACTCTGCACCTTATCTGGTTGTCTTTCAACTGCATAAGTGTTAAATTCCAAGCTTTTAGTTTTCTGGTTATTAGAGTGCTGAGATCTGAATATTGAAGGTGTTGACCAATTTTTAATATTCAAAGAATTTGTTTGGCAAGGCTTGAGCGGTTGTTTTTGTTTCATTTCCAATTCACATTCAGCATCAAAGTCATATGGATCTGAGGAGCAACTGTTGTGTTCATATGCCATTGTGAAGGTTTCTTTTATTTCATGTCTTGTCCAAGTACCTTGAAGGGATGTTTTATTTTTTTTAGGTGCGAGAGATCCATTTATTTTAATTAAATCATCAACTTGAGACTTTCTCAATTTTTCATCTGGTGTAGCCTTAACACTATTTTTATTCCATTTAAATAAATCTTCATTACTCTTAGCTGCACATTTTTGAGTCTTTGATAAAGTATGTCTTTTTTCCTTTGATATTAAACTGACATCAGGCGATTCACTTTCTTTGTATGACACAACTTTATTTCTAGCACGTAAATTTCTAGTTGGTTTACTAGATCCTGCATTAGTTAGTGCTGGTGAGACAACAGTGTTCTTTTCTTTTTTCCCTCTTAATTCATTAGTAGATAATTCAACTTTTGGAGGCATTTCATAATTGCTTAAATCAACATCATTTCCATTATTTTTGCTTTTTGGTATAATTTTATCATTTATATCCAAACTATTCATCTCTTTCAAGCATGAATTAATTTTCTTACTTCTTTTTGATATCTTTGAAGATTTGGGAGTGACCCTTTTTGGTGAATACTGTCCGTGAGATTTAACAATTTTGCAAGATGCTTCACACATTTTCTCTCTCGCATTTTTAGTATTAAACACATAGGAACTTTCCATATTTGATGAATTATTGCAATCATATATTGTTAAATGAAAATCACCTGATCCATTTAAAGGTAAATGATGTAAGTTAGAGATGTTTGTATTATTTTTAGCATGCTTCATCTGTGTAACAGTGTCAAGTTTTGACAGTGTTACTTGTTTATTTATTTCTTGGTTTTGTTTATTCAATGATCTGTAAGCTATTGTTTCCCTCTCCAATGTAGCTGAAGGCTGTTCAATCTGTGTCTCGGCAATAACCTCACAGTCTTTCTCATTCTGTTTAGAAGCTTCTAATTCTACATTAAGTTCAGGAAGAAAGGAACTTCTTTCACTACCACTTGTCATGAAGCTCTCAGATTTCTTTGCTTTCTTGTTTGACCTTTCCTTTGACTGAACCGCTGCCATTGATGTTGATGCTGAATGTGTTTGAAAACTTGGAATGACATCTTTCAACATTGCTTCTTTTTTCTTTTCTTTTCCAACTCCATTGCTGTTACAAGTTACTGTATCACTTTCAGATTTATAAATAGTTTCACAATTGTTTTTATCCTTGACTAACAATTTCCCTAACGAAATGAAATTCTTGTTTGGCTTAAAGTCATCCAAAGATATATTTCCAGGGCTAATGTTTTTCATTCTAGGATTCCTCTCAGCCAGCGTGAAAGTAGAAATGTCTGCCACTTTTGATGACAGAACTCCATTATCCTTTTTAATTTTCATCTTTTGAATTTGTTTGGGTATTTCTGCAGTAAATAATAATATTAAAATTTAAAAAAGTAAAATTCCAGTAAAAATTTGTAAGATAAACTGATGTTATTTTAAATGAATATAAAATGTGTTTTGTGCATTGATATAAAACAAAAAAAATCCATGGACACCCACCTGATATTTTTGGTTTGTGTACCTAGAAGAAAAAAAAAGAATTACATTTTTCTATAAAACAGCAGAGTAGTAGTTGATTTACAATTGAAATATACTTTTTTTTTTTTTTATTAAATACATTTTTTGATACAAATGCCCCCTTGATATATGATGAAGCTGTTAAATAATTGTTAACAAAATAGTTCAGTGATTAAAAAGTAAATCAGTGTTGCCTATAACAATTGTATTAGTGTAATTTGATGTCCATAATTGACATAGTCCATAGTTTCCTAATCTGTTAATGTGGTTAACTTAAACTTAATGCAAAAATCTATATATATAATTCGTCAGAAGTAGGGCAAACAACAAGACCAAGATGACCATGCAGGCAAACCCTCCCCTCCCTTCCCTTGCCACCCTCGCTTGCCAGCCAGCTCGCGGTGTATGGTAAGTGGGCTACATCTAGTAAACAATATTGAAACCAAAATCTTCGATATAATTTGCCAATTCTTCTTTATGAAAAATGACATCAGGGGTCAGGGTGGAGGTGTAATAGTATAATAAGATATGAACTCAAGGCTGTGGTCTGTGCAACAACTAACTTTATTCTGTTTAACATTATTTTTATACACATCACATGACCGCTCACTCCAGTTTTCCAACCAATATTCACACATTTAAGTTTAAACATTCATGAAAACAACTCACCTAGTTCAGTCATACGACATGAAAACAACTCACCAAGTTCATTCATACGACATGACAACAACGCAGGACAGGTCACAAAGTTCAGTCAATATACACAACAATAATTGGCAGTCAACAAGTCACTCATACTGTCACAGTGGACCAAGGATTTTCCAGGGATGGAGGAAGCACAATGACTTAATGGTGTAACTGGTGTCATCAAGGGTGGTGGAAACATAGCTGGCGGTGTTTTACCAACTATTTAGCCCCTTTTGCAAGGTAGTTTTTTTTATATTAATAAGTTTATAACATTTGAAATAGATAACTATGATGTCTAAGTAAATAAATAATTTGTAAAAAAACATTAAATTTTTTTATTATAGTATATCATGTAAAAACACTGTGATTTAGAATGATGGCTTTTTTCAATCTCTTAAATGTTTTTTCTTTTCTAAACCATGAAATTAGACAAGGTCAGTATTTAAAATATGCTCTAAAGTGTATATTTAAAAAAAAAAAAAGGTATAAAAGTACTGAATGACTTGACAAATAATTTAAATATCTAAATTTTACCCTGCAATGGTAGGGAGTTCAATTATTAAAATAATTTTTTCTCCTTAATTTGTTTCAGAATTAAAAAACAAAACTATAACTGGGAAAAAAAAATGGTAACTTAAATAACTCTGTCTTAAATTTGCTATTTTCTTGCTTCTAGATTTGCAAATGATGCCTACCTGTATTATAATTTTTGTCTTACCTTTTCACATATTGGTATCTTTTTAAAGTTCTCTCTTTTTCTCAGGTCTTTAATGACACTACAATAGAAATTAAAAAATTGTAGATAAATAAACATTAAAATAATTAAGACACATTAGTCAGACATTCTAAATGAAGATACACACATATGTTCAATCAGTTTTGTTTTTGAAAATACACTTGTATATATCAATTTTGTATATGAACATCACATTTTAACCAATTGTAAATTTTCTAATGCAAGATTTAAGGTTGATTACATTCATTTTGCAGTGTTTATTAATCATCAATATGTCTATGTCACTTCACATTATCATACATAAGAATTTTAAGAGGTTGTCATTAATGATTTTGTAAATTTTTTTGCCAAAATAAATTATTCACTATTATGCATGATATTAACAGTTAAAGGCCCTGTATTTCATAATGATGAAATGTTAATGTTGTTACACTTATTTGATTGATAGATGTGGGATTGAAATTTTCTAACAGACGTTATCATTATTTCAACATATATTTTTTGCCAAAAATTTTGTTACACAAAATTTTTTCAGATGGGTGGGGCATGTAACGGACAATGTTTTCACATGAAAACAGAGAGGTAGCATGAGTGAACAGTGAATGGTGTTGACCATGTTTTGTCCACGAGGACAATGGATTGTATTTTGAGAAGCAAATGTGAGCTCCACGTTTTTGGAGAGTAAAATTATGTTTTTGTTAGAGCGGTTGTTTTCCACGCTTTGCTGGTAATAAAGTATGAGTTGACTGATATAGGGAGAGCTGAGCGCAGAGCAGTAGAGAACAGTAGAGCTAGGAGAGCTGTGTGATTAGACAGTTGAGCTGAGTTGTAGAAGTGTGAGGACGTGTCTTTCTTAATGATGGAATACTATAGAAATATATGTGAAATTACATTCATGCAAGGATTATTTATTAATATTATCAGTATAAAGTGTGTTCAATAAAGTACTGTAAGTTTTAACCAGAATTGAGTATTCTTCTTTGCGTGCCTGGATAATAAGTGGAAGAATGAAGAAGTCGGCATCCTGAAGTATTAACATAAGTAACCATACTACTGACATAACCCACAGCATAAGAAATGAGATCCCACGCCATTTCAGAGTAGATGTGTTACAAAAACAAACTGTTTAGTTTAGAGGGGGGAAAAATGAAAATCAATATCAAAATAATGTAAGTGTAAGAATTAACTAATAAAAATGTAAGTAATATTTATACATTTGATTCTTTGTTGGTACAGGATTTTGAAAACATAAGTTATTAGACATACCTCTTGGCTGTCTTGCTATTTGGATGACCATCATCAGAAAAATCTGTTGCCCCATCTGCAAAAGTATTATCCCATAATGAATTATTATAAGTGTTTGAAAATTAACTTGTTCCCATTCATTTATACTTTTAATAATTTCCAAACAACATTTTAATTTAACTAATATACATCCATCATCTGTATCATAATGTATATCATTAGTGGCAGATATGTTTTGTGTGACAAATATAATGATAATAATAATAATAAAGTTCATTTCAAAAACACGCTTCATCCACAAAGGCTCGAAGCGCGGTACAAAGTCAACAAAATACAAATCTATAATTTACCACATTTAAAACAAACGCAACACTACAAAAACTAATTACTAGCATACAATTGCAAAGTCTTTCTAGCCATTTCAACCCCAAGCAACACAGCCATTATGCATTAACTGGAAAATAAGGTTGACAATCATCCCAGATTGTGTTCCATATTGTTCACACCTATCATGCTGGGTCACTGCATCACTTGTAATATCCTATTTAATTTTTTTTTTAGTCCCCTTCATTGTTAAATTAGGTATTACCCATTTCTTTCAATATCCCCCCCTCCCCCCTTTTCCCCCAAATATGTGTTCTTTACAAATCTGCTCCTGGAGACAAAAAAAGGAAGTCAAGTACCAGGTTTTGCTGAATGTATTCCCACAGTCTTCTTTAAAATGTCCTGCACAAATTGAATAGGTGTTTTTACTTTCTTTCCTGATCGAAGAGTTTTTATTGGCGTCATTGAAGGATCTTGTTTTCCTAAACAAAACAATTATCACATAGTACATATGATAGGCAAAAATAAATTATTTTGGGGTTGTTAAATAAAATAATATCTTTACTTTAACAAATTAATAAAACTAACAGAATATTATCATTATATCACTGAAATGTCTATGTTTGCTCCCCTTCATTTTAACTACAAACATGGGTTGCATGGGTTAAATATGAATAAGAAGAATCTTCAACCTTTTCTTAGGCAAGCTATCAACAAAAATGTTATAATGGGAATGCCACTACATCAAACTGAAATTTTGTTACAACAATGAATTTATTAAGGGTAAAATTAGATTTAGCCAATGGGCATTATTCATAGGAATACCATCTAATTATTTCCACTTCAAAAAACAATAGTTTTTGGTTTACCTCTTTTTTTGCAAAAATCCTTTTCTTGTTTATCAAGAGAAGTTGAATGACTAGTTTTTCTTTTTTCTTTTATATCTGCTTTCTTAACTTTCGATGACCCTTCCTTGCAAGGACTATTTTTTATTACTTTTCGGCTTAGATTTTCTACTGTACTTGTCTTGCAACAAGATTTTGATGAATTTAAAAGATCCCTTTGTGAACGCCGGACAGGAAAGTTGTTGTCTCCTCCTTCTGTAATTGAAGGGCTGAGATTAGCTACATCAACACAAGCATCACTTGCCCTTGCATCTAAATTGTGTTCCCTCATGTCAGTGCATTTTTTACTTGGTCTAACCTTTGCTTGGGTTTTTCTATTAGTTAAACTGCTATCAAGTGAATCCTCAACTTTACTGGATTCTTTTTGGCTTATGACTGCCTGATTGGCTTTGTCATGTATATCAACAGAAACTTCTGATTTATCATTCTGTATAGGTTCAGCTTTGTTTTCTATGTGTTCCAATGAAAGGTGCTGGGGGCTGTCAGTAGTAACATTTGCAAAGTAATTTTCTTCTTGACTAGGAACTGCTATTGCATTAGAAAGTTCTATAGCACTATCTGTTTCTTTTCCCTTCTTCAACCTTTTTTGCACTGCATTCCATGTTAAAACTTCTTCAAATTCATTAGTGACAATTGAGCTTGCTGGTGTTCTCATTGGTTCTGAAGGAACAGATATCTTTGATTTGGTAGATGTTGAGTTACTTTTGGATTGTGAAGAATCATTCTGGTTATGAGAAACATTTTTACTTTCTTGATAAATTTGTTGGTCACCTTCTCTCTTCTAAAAAATAATGAAAGTAAAAGTAAAAATTTAACACTTTAAAAAATTAGCATCAGATATGCAATAAATAATTTAGATAAAGCTTTCATACCAGAAAGATCTCATATTTATCATTGATTTTTTATTTGTAGGTTTAAAAGTAAATAAAACTGTCATAAATTATGATTAATATTTACTTGGATATATTATTTACCACAATAATAAAAGGTGTATAGAGAGGAAAGTGTGGTGCCTGACAACCTTCACAATTTGTCACTAATAGTTGTGCTAATTGTAACAGACTATGTTTTCACAAGAAAACAGAGAGGTAGCATGAGTGAACAGTGAATTGTGTTGACCATGTTTTTCCACGAGGAGAGAGAGAGTGGATTGTATTTTTGAGAGGAAAATGTGAGCTCCACGTTTTTTGGCGAGTAAATTATGTTTTTGGCGAAGCGGTAGTTTTCCACGCTTTGCTGGTAATAAAAGGGGCAGTTGATTGATATAGTGCGCGCAGAGTAGTAGAGAGAGTAGAGCTGAGTTATTGTACAGTTGAGCTGAGTTATAGTAGAGTCTTTCTGAATGGTGGAATACTATATATATATATGTGAAATGATTACATTCATGCAAGGATTATTATTAATATTATCAGTGTAAAGTGTGATTCAATAAAGTACTGTAAGTTTAACCAGAATTCAGTATCCTTCTTTGCGTGCCTGGATAATAAGTGGAAGAATGAAGAAGTCTTAGCCGGCATCCTGAATTATTAACATAAAACAAGTGACCATGCTACTGACATAACCCACTAAGTCACAATGATGTCAGAGCATATGTGTTACACTAATATTTTCTAATTATATTGCCAACAGGTAAAACACCACTTCCTTCAGGCCTTAATCTTGCAAGTCTTAACAAATATCTTAATATTCGTTCATATACAGTATTGTTTAGTAGTCATGATAGATTATTATAAATTAGCCGCCTAAAAAGAATACAGAGCATTATTGATAAAACATTTAAAAAGCAGTTCTCATCATGTGGGTTACGACGCCTTTGGGGGTCGATCGACTCTTAAACAGGGATCGCCTAAGACCATTGGAAAACACATATTTAAGAAGTAGCAGCGAAAATAACTGTAAAAAAGGAACTGTATTAAAGGGTCGCAGCATGAGAAAGGTTGAGAGCCACTGATTTAAAACATATTTAAATAATGTATTATCCTTGCCTAAATGTCAACTATTTTTACACATGCATATTTATTTTTAAATTTATCATTTTAATTTCTAAATTACTTTCTTACCGTAATAATGCATAGTGGGTCAACTGATGACACCTTGA
This sequence comes from Lymnaea stagnalis, assembly GCA_964033795.1. Taxonomy (NCBI): domain Eukaryota; kingdom Metazoa; phylum Mollusca; class Gastropoda; family Lymnaeidae; genus Lymnaea; species Lymnaea stagnalis. The sequence goes on along the minus strand of CAXITT010000233.1, from coordinate 145,170 downwards.
CTTGCTGAATTTAAAAATACAGTAAAGTAATGCAATGATCAACAATATTTTAGATCAATCAACATAATTTGAGATATATCTTTAAAACATACATTAAAGTTAAGTGATACAATATAGGAGTATTAAATGTGAAATTAAGCAGATAGAGTGAATGGAAAGGTGTTGATGAATAAAACCCCAAAACTTAAGGTTCTTTACAAACAAATTGAACACTGGACTAAAAATATCAAACACTGCTAATTCTTCATAATTATTAGTTATTAAATGTCTTCTGCAAATTTTAAAATTAGGGTTTTAAATTGGTGAGAATTTCCAAATTAGACCAAGAAGGTAGAAATATGACTGTGCAGCTTAAGTCAATAAGTGAAACAAAATATGGGAAAACACAAAAAAAAAAGGATGCAACAAAAGAACAGCTTAAATTAAAAAGAAACCATTTCAACTTATAATTATTATAGCTTTAAATGCATCACAAAATACAATTAGTATTAGTTTAAATAATTCGAAATAATGCATGATTAAGCACAACAGTTATTGCAAAAAACTTTTTCAGTTTCACAAGGAGGAACTAAAAACGTTTTAGAATGTAGAGTAAACTGAGTAGGAATTATTTTTTGGGGGCTTTTTACAAAAAATGTAAAAGAAAAAAGGTTAGTTTGGGTTAACAGATTGTTAAAGCACAAAGGCTGGGTTTCTAGGTTTTTATGATCAAATGTGACAAAGAAAGAAGGTGGGATAAAAAAAATTGCAATATCAGTTGTTAACAACTCAAAATAGTTTAACAACAGTACTGCTCTTCCACTGTCTGACCCTACTGCATTCCATCCTGGAAGTGGAGATTTGGGTAAAAGTCACCAGATTGCGTGACCTGATGTATTAGTGCATCTCCGCAGAAAACCTCCTTGCTATCAAAAAATTAATTCATCATCAGACAAATATACCTTTAAAAAAATATCCCAAAACTTACTGATTTCAGAGTGGCATCTAAAATCTTTTTTATGTCACACTCTCCAGAAAATAGAATTACAATAAGGTGAGATTGTAATTCTTTCCGGTTTACAAGCATCTGGGCTCCTGGTAGTAGCTCTACAGTAATTTGACTTATTTTATTTTTCACTAAATTAAGAGCAAATAATAAGAAAAATGATTATAATATACAGATCAAAGAAGAATTGGAATTTAATTTCAAGATTAGCTTTCCTTTTAAATAAGTTCAAATCACTGAAAGGTATTATTTTTTCTTAATGCTTCAGATATAATTAATAATATGAAAATTATATAACGTTTTTAAAAAAAGTCTTCTAATCATAAAAACAATAAATACAGTTTTGCTCAGCAACAAATAAAAAAAATGTATAAAAACACTGAAAAGAACTTTTTATCTTATCAAAAATGTATCAGGATTAAAGCTTAAAATTTCAAATGAATCCCATCTTCAATTGATATACAGAGTTAAATGTTTTTTGTTTTTTTTAACTCCTTCCAAATGATTACTGCTTTAAAAACTATAGCTGTACTAAAAGTCATGGTATATAAAACTGATTTATGGTTGTTTTCAAACTGGAGAGGACTTAAGTGTGACAAGAGTTGAAGATTTTTAAAAATATTTGATATTAACTTAGATGAAATTTTTTACTGATAACTGTAGCTATTATTTATATTTAAAGTTTTATAGAAAATTGGAAAATCTATTTATAAACTTTTTGGATGGTCTGGAATTTTGCTGTAGGTTTTCTTTGCATGGATTGCTAAAATGTGGAAATTAAGCCATCACTCAGTTTTGGTTACCTGTAACAGCATATTTTTTTACATCTTGAGACCAGATAGAAATTATTTCCCATAGCATCTCTTCCTGGCTTTGCTTTAAAGAGTAACATTAAAATCGAATAAATGTAGTATATAAATGAAGAAAAAAATTGATTGATATAACATGAAAAATCCATTTCCCTAGTGTTATGTGAATGTTTTAAAAATGTACTATTTAATATCTTTATTTATTTATTTAGGCATTTTTATATAGCGCTTATCATAAAGCTCTAAGCGCTTTACAATTATTAAAACATGTAAACTAAGTAAATACAAATGAGACACTAGGATAGTAACTACTATTCTATAGAAAC
>CAXITT010000233.1:126989-142881 GCA_964033795.1 Lymnaea stagnalis | reverse complement strand
AAATGAATTTCTGCCGAAGCCGAAACCGAAGCCGAAACCGAAAATGAAATATTTAGATATTTTGAAATTCGTTCCCGCATACATTTTGCATACATCGAAAATGATGTGGGAAAGTATAAATATTTACATTCTTTTTATAAAAATGAGATAATTGTGAATATTAATAAATAAACATCTAATATAGGGGTCTCAAACTCGCGGCCCGCGAGCCATTTGTGACCCGCAAGACGATATTTTGCGGCCCGCTACATGACAGAAAATTTTAGTGTAAATGCGCCGGCCCGTTTCCCCCATTCTCATATCTATAACGTGACTCTCCGCGACGGTGTCAGTCGAATCTCACCGACTAGTCTAATTCTGTTTTTTTTTGGTAATGTTTCTATATATTTTTTAATGCAACACTGAGTAGGTGGATGAAAGTGAATCCTAGTTCTTGAGAACCCTTAATGATTTATGTTATTTATAAAGGTTGAGCAGATTGTAACAATTGTAGTCGCTTTTTTGTGGACTACTTGATGTGGCCCACTCTCATTCAGACACTACCTCCTGCGCCCCCCCCCCCTGGTGATTTGCGTTTGAGACCCTTGATGTAATGAATACTTTGGATTTTACCTTTTTAATATAAAAATAATTTAAATTGCGTTACAATTTTTTTAAAATTAATATGTTAGGAGAAAATTTGGCAAACATTGAGGTGTGGGGGAGGGGGGAGGGAAATTGATGCAAAGTATTATTTTTTTAGATCGCTTAATTTGTTTTTAAAGATAGTTTAGTTGGTTGTTATTGAGCGCTTAATTTGTTGTTTAAGATCGTCCAGTTTTTGTTAATGATCGCTTTATTTTTTCTTAAAGATCGGTTAGTTTGTTCATAAAGACCGCCTGGTTTGTTGTCAAAGATCATTTAGTTTGTTGTTAAAGATCGCTTAGTTTTTCACAAAGATCGCTTAGGTTGTTCTTAAAGATAATTGATTTTGTTCCTTAAGATCGATTAGTTTGCTCTTAAAGATCTTTTAGTTTGTTCCTAAAGAACATTTAGTTTTCTGTTAAAGATCGCTTAGTTTATTCTTATAAATCATTTAGTTTCCTATTAAAGATCATTTGTTTTGATCTTAAAGATTTAAAGATCTTTTAGTTTGTTCCTAAAGAACATTTAGTTTTCTGTTAAAGATCGCTTAGTTTATTCTTATAAATCATTTAGTTTCCTATTAAAGATCATTTGTTTTGATCTTAAAGATCATTTAGTTCGGTCTTAAAAATCGTTTAGTTTGTTCTTTAAGATCGTTTAGTTTGTTATTAAAGATCGCTTAGATAGTTCTTAAAGATCGCTTAGTTTGTTTTAAAGATCGTTTAGTTTGTTCATAAATGTCGTTTAGTTTGTTGTTAAATATCATTTAGTTTGTTCTCAAAGATCGCTTAATTTGTTCTTAAATGTCGCTTATTTTGTTGTTAAATATCGCTTTCGCTGAGTATTAAATGACCGAAAACCTGAGTCACTTTCGGCCTGATGGCCGAAAGTCTAAGTCAGTTTCAGCCGAAACCGAAGAAAAACCGAAAGTTAACTTTTCTCTTTCGGCCGAAACCGAAATTAAGCCGAAAGTTAACTTTTCAGCTTAGGCCGAAACCGAAACTTGGCCGAAAGTGATAAAATGGCCACTTTCGGCGTCGAAACCGAAGCCGAAGCCGAAATTCGGTCGGTCTCTACCGATGGTCTTAGTTTTAGTTCTTGGGATTGAGAGGGTTCTACTGTCAATGGAAGAACGTAGTTGTCTTGTGGGGATGTAAGGAAGCAACAGTTCAGAGAGATAGACAGGAAACATATATCAAAATTTATGATAAAGTCTAAAAGGCATAAATTATTTTTTTAATAAATACTGAGTTATCTCACAGTAACTTTATTACTTCTGATAATTAAACAAGTATACCTATTTTTAAACAAAAGACTATCTGTTTTTGAAAATATAAGTTGAAAAAAAATTTGCAAGCGTCAAATGTGTAACTGTGAGAAACAGAACTTGGCTTTGAAAATGATTTTGTTATAAATTGCCTTTTCTGTGATTAACTTACATAACTATGCTAGCTGTAGTACCCGTTCGGGGCCTGGGTGGCAAGCAATTTTATTGGCACATATTAATAAAGCCACGGCTGACTATGAAGCTTAATTATTGGGTGATAACTTCTTTGTAGACCACATTTTTGGTGTAAATTCCATAGTCTTTCTTTAAGTTGACTTAAAAAATGAAAATGCAACATAAAGTTGTTCATGACTGAATAGTGGAGATGGCAAATAAATACCAAGAGATGGCAAATAAATACCAATTGAATTTCAGTTTTTATCTTTTTGTTGATTTTCATAGCAAAAGCAAGTCTAAATGGAAACTGTTTTTGTCTTAATGCAAAGGGCAGGTCAGGCTCAGTGAGTACAAGAATAACTCATGGAATAAATATCCTGGTACTTTTAAAAGATTCAGTCAGGATTTTACAGTCAATGACTATTGACATTAGTTGATTGACAACCATTCTGGTGCCATTGCAAGACCTCTCATTACGTCAAGATTTCGTTACAATATTACTACTGCAAAAACTTTCAAGTTAGGCCTATGAGGATGCATACCTTCAGGTGTTAAGCGTTTCAAAAACTTCACTGGATAGTTTGCTGCCTTTTCAGCATTTGCAATGTCTTGCTGAATAGAATATATGCTGGTATAGCAGTTCATTCAGATTAAATTCACCTATGGACATTTTCATTAAGTTCAAGTCACTCGAGTTTTTTTAAATATTTTTGAGTCAGGATTGCGCAGTTAGCAATGCTGTCATCCCTTAATTGGATGACCTAAAAAAAGACAGCATCAACAATATATACATTTTCAATGCAGACTGGAGGATTTCAAGGATGCCTTCCTCTAACCCAGGTTCTTGGAGTTTTCAAATCCCAAATTTTAAAGGCCATTCGAAAAAGCCTCCATGTTTTGATGGGACATTGTCCTCATTGGCGTGCATGTTTTGGTCTAACAATAGGAACTGAATATTTTTCCAACACTTACTATTCTTCATGCACGAAGAAAGTATTTCGGTTCTGCTGCCATGTGGAACAACAGGAAGAAACAAATGGTCTCAAATCTCCAACTAAAAATGGACAGCACCTCCAAATGTTTTTTTAGAAGTAAATTTATAGAGTTATCTATACAGTGTGTCAACTGCATTTACTCCATGTGGTGGGGTCATTGAAGTATCATCAAAGATTAAAACTTTTGCCTTTTTCCGTTAATTCGACATATTAGACCCATGTAGAATATTACATATTAATGTTATATTTATTGAAATAGGCAACTTGAAAACACTGTGGGAAGCTCTGCCTTCCTCAAGCAAATTTTCTGCTGTGCCTGTAAATGCACATGGCAAGACTAATTCCTTTTATATATGAACATAGGTCCAAGAATACACATGTGGGTAAGTTAGGGTTTTCCATTGCCGCCCTGCTTTTGTCAAAAGCCCTTCTTTGCTCCAGGTTGAGCTTTTGAAACTTTTCTTCTAACATGATTTTTTTTGGGAAGTGTATCTTAATATTTTCCAGCACGGATTTGCCTTTCATAGTTTCCATCTGGAAGTTCTAGGCCTAAATCTCCCTACGACTTTCCATGTGATCGAAGGACAGTTTAAACTTCAAATAGAGAGCTTTTTTTCCATCAGGAAAGAGTCTCTTATAATCTTCCTTAAGATTGTCCTTAAATCTGTTGAATAAAGCTGATTTATCCGACTGCTCACACATGATTCAAATAAATGCAAACAACTGCCTAGGCTGTACTGGCATTTGATGGGTTGCAGCTTTGTTGGGCAAGTATCCCATTCTAATTCGTCATCAGTTAATCCCATTGAAAAGTATGCTTCTTGGAAAATGTGCCAAGGAGATAGGATTTCCTTCAACCACTCTTAGGTCTTAGAAAGATTTTGCTTCTCTAAAACTGAGAATTCAGAGTAACCATTTTCTCTATCCGTGGGACTTACTGTAAAAATTCTGCCTATTGCAGTTTCACATCTTCTAATACATGGTTTATAATTTATAATTTTTGTGTAGTAAGTTTTCCCTTATTTCCCTCCATTTAGGATTACACGTAAATGTTACAAATCAGTCAGGTTTGCCATATTTCCTGACCATGGCCATAGCATCTTGATAACTTTCAGCCATACTTTTTAGACTCCCTATGAAAGTTGAAGGCAATATAACTTTCTTTCCAGGCAATATGTTAGCGTCCTCAAAATTGTGGTTTTTCACCAATCTGTGAAAGACATCATAGTCTTCAGCTCTAATTTTATTTTGATTTTTTAGAAAACAATTCAATGTTTTGCATCGGTCTTGCAATAGGCATAAACTATAGATTGATGAGTCAGCTTTGATATGTTGAGGAACTGGTTAAAGTTAAAGTTTCCATCATGAATGACTAATTGGTATGAATACCATTGATACTGGGACTATTTCCTTGACCAACTGTTTTTTTCAATCTATGGTCTACACTGAATCCCCATATGTGAAAAGCAAAGGGTAGTACATTGGGTAACAAAGTCTATTCAGGATGGATATATTTTTTAAAATTCCCCTTTTCGGATGCCCCATCTGCACTCTGAAAAACAGCACAAATGTCTCTACTGGTAGTGGGAGCATTTGCTCTGCTGAAGTGCGGATTATTTACGCTTTCTCTCTCAAGAATGTACTGTTATATTCAATTGGCGTTCTTTTTTGCTAAATGAGCTTTAGCATTTTGACTTTTTTTAAATTGGAGCTTCTCAAACCTAAAAACATCACCAATACAAGCTACAAAGCAACAGCTACACAATTAATCTCTATGCCAAATTAGCTCACTAAAAAATATCAATAGTGATGACAGACACTACCTGCAGTGTTATAATATGGATTATAAACTCATTGGTCATTTAATTAATATTATAACAGTCAGTCCTGATATTGTTACTGATACAAAAAAATGAACAAGTTTACTTTTTATAAATTATTACAAAGAAAAACAATTTTTTAAATAGAAATTTCATAATGTAACTATTAACACTAAAAATGTAAACTATTTTTTTTTAAATTTCACATACCTGACTTGACAAAAAATTAGGTTCACAAAATATTCCAATCCTTTTACTACCCACGTTGAAATCAATCCAGAAGTCATCATATCCATGATCAGAAGGCTTGAAAATCTGAAAATTTATTTTTTAGAGTATGAAGACTATGTAGTAGAGTTTAACTTTCATCACAAAATACCATCACAAAATGTCATATGTACTTGCAATATGAATTATGCCATTTGAATATAATGAATGTATAACTTTATCATGAATACTATATCTATACACACAAATAATTAAAGATTTTGATAAAAGTAATTAGGCCTAATTTCTTTTTAAATAATTGTTTAAAAAAATTAAGTTAAATGAACTTGAGAAACCTTTTCATACCTTCTCACCATCAATTTTTACAAACTGTGCTGGAACTGAATAAACCCTTTAGTGTAAAATTAAAAGAATGAAAAATTTAGTCTGAAAACAAAGTTTTAAGATATCTGAATAAAATGATAAGAATAAAGAAATAGTCAATAATTTAAGGTGAAAAAATGAAACATAGGATTCCTTTGCTAATTGCCTTTGAATAAAAAACAATGCAAAGAAAACAAATAATATTTTATTTTTTTTTTACAAATGGCTTATCTCTTTTTTATCTTGATTGAGATTTACTTTTTAAAATAATGTTTATTAGTTATATAATATACACTCACATATATATATTTGGCACTTTTATCTTTTAAGAATGTAAAATAGTATTAATTTTTTCTGACAACACTGCCCTAATCCCACCAGGTGAATTTAGCTACCACACAGTGATTTAAACATGCTAAGATTTAGCCAGAATTTTAAATATAAACAAATTTAAAATATTTGAACAATTTTAAACATAACAATGTCATTCTCATACCTTCCACAGTCCCTTGGATTTTGCAAGTTTAATTTATTGAGGAAAACCCTACAGTCCTGTAAAATAGGGAAGTGATTGATGTCAGCGCTTTTAAACGCCAGCTCATAAAAATTACATGAATACAATTAAGACCCATATATGAATTTTTTTTTGTCCAAAATGTTTTTCTCTATCACAGAAAAAAATTAGTAAATTTTAAAAATTATTTTATTTTAATGCTCTGAACTCTTAAAATACATTGCACCACTTGAAGTGGACATTTTTTATTCTCAAATTTAGTGCCCTCTTCTTGGCCATGCATAAAAACATAACTCTAATGATTAGGCTATATAGCAGGTTTCAGACCAAATTTAATAAGATTTAAATGTCACCAAACTTAAATGATATTGTATTGTATGTTAAACTCTGTTTCTAATTGCATTTTAAAGATATTTATCAAAAGTTCATTTGCATATAAAAAAAACTTACAGTTTCAAAACAGCTGTCACGAATGTTTAAAAATTCTGATGCCAGCACATCTCCTTCAATCGACTCTCTTATCAAATGTGTTCTTACACTTTTTGGGATGAGGCGAAACAAGTACTCTATTATACAAACTTGAAGTTCAAAATCTAAAGTAAAATTTAAGCAAAATCCAGTTTAATTATCAGTGTATTGGTCGAATAAAGAGATACAATGTGAGAGTCTACATGTGTAATTCAGGGCATCAATCTATAGATACTTCTAATTTAGCCCAGCTTTTAAGTAGATGACTATCATACTAAGTTATACAATTTATATACTGAGGCAGAAAAAAAAATGGTGATAATCAAGGGACAAAAAAAGTATTCAACAAACTACTTCCAATGAAATTGAAATAAATCTATTAAAAGAAAATTATATTTTATTGTTTCAAATTCTGACAGACATATTACAAAATACTCACCACCAAATGTAGCTAAACTTTTACATATAGTTTTCCTGAAAAATGAATGACAAAAATTTATTTTAATAATGTGAAAATATTTAATCAACTGCTCCTCAAATATTCTCGTACATTAAAGGCATTCATTTTTTTATCCTAAATTTTGAGAAACCAGAATGAGCAGTAGACACATTATCTTTTAATAGAAAGAAAAAAATTAAATTCTGCAGGTCTTCACAATAAAATTGAATAGAAATTTAACAAATTAATGCAAAAGCTTTTTTATGTATCATTCTGGATGATGAGTTGTGAAAATTTTTAACTTTTGGATTCTATTTAATCATTAGGTAATTGCAAAATTTTAATTAAATGCTTACAATTTGTCTGTAACATGTTTGTTCGTCAGAACATGCTGTCTTGTGTCTAGGGGGCAATGTTCTAAGGCTGTATTGAAACTTTTGAGGAGCTGATAAGGTAAAAAAAAAAAAAAATTTATTTAAAGATAAATTGATGTATTATAATTTTCCGAGAGAAAGGCCTTTTTAACAGATAAACTATAGATCTAGTTTATTAATATGAATAAACCATTGACGTAAGTGTATATTGGCCTGACAGATAAAAGGAACAAGAACTTATAATCTGATTAATGCTAAAATATTTCCATTACAGTTATAATTTTTATTTACACACTATTTCCATTTAAATACTAAAATAAATATCTTATATTTATATCCTCAAATAAGAGCATTTTCATAATATTCATTTTAGTCCGGAGTCATAATTTTTTGGAGTACTTAAACCTTGCAATAGGTGGCTGTTAAACTTTTAACTGCTGTTAGTTCAAACAATTATGGTTATTGGTGTTCATTAAAAAAAAATTCATATTCTAGTTGGGGTCGAGCTCTTGCTCTTTATGCCCCTTGGCTAACACCTTGCCAATAAGCTCTTTATGCATGGCTGTCCCATACAATACTTTATTAATGTAGGACTTGTCTACTGCCTAAGCCTCCAAAAGTTCAGGTTGAGACACAAAGTTAACAGGAGTACAACAGTTTAGGTCCCTGATGAGGTCTTAACTGTCAAAGTACTACTTAGTAGAGCAGTGATTCATATACATTCGAGTTCCCAAGCTTTAATACTAATGTTTCAGTTTCTAATATGGATCATACTTGCTGGGTCTGGGAATGTTAGCATGTACACCTCTGGCCCTCGTGCTGTCTCCCCACTGGCTGCACCACTTGGTCCTAAAATAGCGATACCAAGAAAGGTGAATGGTTTTGTTGATTGTGGCTGGTCAGCCCTGGATTTTGCCAGTTTGTCAGCTTGTTCATTGCTCTTTATGTTCACATGACTTGGGACCCATTGCATCATAATCTTTCCTCTATTCCTTTCTATGTTCCCCACATTATTTAAAATGCATCAAATGGCAAAACAAGGTAGATTGTGAATCTGTAAAGAATGTCTGTTCTTTGACTAAAAAAATTGTCAAAGTATGTGCACCAATAGTGAGTTACTAACCTCAATTTTGTGTATATGGATAAAACTTGGACACAGTAGAAGATCTATGCAGTTTTCAGTAAGGTTGATAATAATGGACTGTTTTGCTGTGAAGACAAATATTATTATTATTATTAAAATTAATTGCAGTCATAATATTGATGGTATGTAAAATTATCATGTCAATGGATCATTTTTAAAAAATACTAAGGTAAAAATCTGTTACATTAATTCACAAGGTTACAATAGTTACTGACATTCTTAATTTGTGACCAGTAAACCCATTTCCCAAATGAAATACAAACAGAAACAAAATGGCAGTCATATTCTGAGCAGAGATTGCAAATCACATGCCAGGAAAGCCTATTATCTCCTTGTGTTTTAAGGATTGTCAAGATAGACACTCAAAGGTTTTTGACTCTTTATAGGTTTGAGGTGGATTAAACGAATGATCTTAAGCCATCGCCCCTCCCTTTCCCACTCTGGGATACATATACAAGTTTAGCCTCTTCAAATTGGAGTATAGGATTTTTTCATTGGTGGGATCCACCCAGTCTACCCTTTATCAGTAGCAACTAACTGTAATCATGGTGTTAATCTGTACCAAAACAACTGGTATTTTTTATTTTTCCTAGATATATTTAACTGGGTATATGTCAATCATATTATCTAATTGTAAATGAATTGTAATATAAATATATAAAAATCAAATCATTAAAATCAAAGAAATTTTTAAAAATGTATTTGTATTATTCCTCATTATTCATATCCCAAGGCCATTCTAGCATGGCCCTTTGGTCTAAATGTATTATTAAAACATTTCATTTGGTCTAGCTTGGTTACCTTAATTTTTTATTTTAAATTTAGTTAATTTCAAATATTCTTTGTGTAGTGTTGCATTAACAAAAGTTCAAAATAATGAAACAAAATTATAAAATAGCAGCACTCTCAAGCCACCTGATGCTTTGAAAGCCAGTTGATTTACTCAGAAAAGAATGGAATTTATGAAAGGGGAACTCCAAGTGAAATATAAACTGAATTTGCATTCATTGCATTCAAGAAAATAGAAGTAACTCACCTTCCTTGCCAGCTTCATTTGATCTCTAAATTACATAAACACCTTCTTAAAAATTTAAGTAAAAACTTGAGTAGCCTACATAATAAAAAGCACACAAAGCTCTAGGGATCGAAATTGGTTACTGGATGGGTACAAAAGAGAAGCTTAGTTATTTCATTTAACAAAGCTAGCCAAAGAATTGTAGCAAAAAAATATCTAAAAGGCAAAAGCTTTTCAAAATTAATTTTTTTTTAGTTTATGTTAATTTGCTCAAACCTATTAGGAATAAAATATGTGAAGTAATGTTAAAAGAAGTGTCATTCAAAAACACAAATTAAAAAAATAAATTTTTTACATGACCTTTATCGTTAGACGCAAAGTAAAAATACAGAATACTACTAAAGAAGAATTATACCAATCTCAACAAAATTCATCGAGCCTGTATATCCATTGTAAAACAGATGCATGACATATCTAAAAATAAATATACTCAACAGAAAAAACAAATGTACTTACAAATAGAATGTCAGAGATTTTAATAACAATTCCCTCAAGCCAATTTTGCCAGTTGCTAGCTTGTATAACTTTAAATGTATCTGCAACTTAAAAACACAAAGATAAAATAAAGTTATTAATCCAAAACGTGAAAGCTATTGTGAAATCCTAATAAATAAAGAATATTAAAGAAAAGAATGTGTAGTATCTTGCTTTAATTAAATTTTTAAATTGAATAAGTCATATTATATTTGCAAAATGAGAACATTTTATTTTCCACTTTTTAAAAATGTTTCAAGAAATGAGATTTAAAAATGCACAATGCATGACTATTAAAAATGTATTAATTTTTTAATGTTATTTCTTTTCTTTGATAACACTGAAGTAAGAAAATATACGTATTAGTTTAAGGGTTCCTTCCTTTAGTAATGTCACGACAGATTGCTCATCATTAGCATTCTGAAGAATTTTTAAATGGGTCTCAAGGCAATTTTCAATTAATTTTATGTCTTCAGAAGTTGTTATTTCCCTTGGGAACATCTGAAATAAAAATGTTGCAACAAACTGAATTGTAAACACTTATAAAAAGTTTAAAGTAAATGTAATGAAAAATAGGTCATATAATTTAAAAAGTGAATTGGTTTACTTAAATTGTTATTGAAATATGGTTTAAAAACTAATAGTTAAGAAATTTGAAATTCAACTAAAAATAAAAACAATTCATTTAATTTAAATAATAAATCAGTGGCAAAGGTGATAAACTCATTTGTGTGTCCTTTAAATAAGATATACCCAATTTGGACCCTGTTTAAAATATAGTGTATCGATTTTCAGGAGTAGATTTCAGTAAATGAAAAATACAATTTTAAAAAGAAGATTCAGCACTTTTGGGGTCAATAAAATAAATGAGATTTAAAATTTTAAAAAATTAAAATAACTAATTAATAGATTCCATCTATTCGATGTTCTTTTCAAAATTATGTTTTATTTATCTGGATTTTTTTAGATCAGATCACATCATTTATTTTGTAAGAATAAATACAAAATGAGTCAGTTATCTAGCTTTCCTAATAAACAATTCAGAAAAGGAACTGGTGCTGGGTGACTTAAGCACATCTGTCAAGACTTCAAACTTTTGGTTTTATAAGTATATTTTTAGAGTAATTAATAAAGAGAGTATCTGGAGCCAAATTAACGAAGATCTTGACAAAAAAAATAAACCTAAGAAGACATTTTCAAATCAGTCATCAGCACTACAGCAGACATATAATAATAAATGAGTTAAAATTTTCACGTACAGACTAGCCAATGTTACTCTAAACTAAAATAACTACAAATATTGAGTTGATATAGTTATTATCGTTCTTACCTTAGCATCAGGATGTACAGAAACCATATTATTTTTAAATTCTTTTTTTCAATATACTCATTGCCTCCGAGGACTGGGTTTCAAGCCACATTAGATTATGCTAAACATATGTAAGATTAGAAAACCAAAATAAATTAAAATAAATAAAATTTTGCTATGTAAGAATAAAAAACCAAAATAATTTAAAATAAATAATTCAGTTTAACTAAAATAAACTACGGTACCACAAATGACATCCGAATAGCATTGAGTCTAAAGGGATCTGGGTCCGAATAGCGGCGATGTGTTTCCAGTTCCACTTTAACTAAATGCTTTTTGGATGTCATTTGTGGTACTTTATTTTAGTTAAATTAAAGAAGTAAGTTTACAAACATATAGCCCATTCAATTATCTTTCACTTGATACCAAACTTTGTCTTACAAACCCTATAATAATTTTTCAATATTTTTTAATAAACCAAAACTCACTTCTCGGACCCGAGTCCGAATAGCCACAGCCATTCAGAAATAAGTGCTTAAATCTGTGTGGGTCTTTTGATCACCATATATAAAGTTATTGTTGACACCATTCAATCAAGAAATAATAAATTTAAATAAACTACCCATAGCATAAGTGAGTTTGTGTGTGTATCCTAGAGCAGGTTCTTTACAGAAATCTTTACAGAACTACTGTCTTTCAAAATAATTAGATTTTTTTCCAGCTCAGCATTAATTACTGCATCATATATTTAAACATAATTTCTTGTTCTTTCCAAAGCCTAAAGGATATTTTTTTTCTAAACCTAATTATGATCACTAAGCATGGTAGTTTTGGTAGTGTACATCCTTTAGATCAGGTGTCGGGAACCTATGGCTCGCGAGCCAGATGTGACTCTATTGATGGCTGCATCTGGCTCGCAGACAAATGTTCGATTATTAAAAAAAAGTTTCTTTAGACTCCTTTGATCTATATATTAATTGCATATCAATATTTGATTAGCCACAGCATAACAATGTTATTAAAAAGAATTCAGAAACATAATTATTGCATTTTTAGTGTTGAAATTACACAAAATGCTCACATTTACTTGAATTTTTAGTTTTAAACATAATGTATGGCTCTTACAGAATTACTTTTCAAAATATGTGGTGTCCATGGCTCTCTCAGACAAAAAGGATCCCAACCCCTGCTTTAGATGATGCAACATATATGACTTATATTTTATGTAGAAATTTGTTTAGCCAGAGAAAAAGATGAGGAAGTATTTCTAAATCTTACTATTGAAATATAGTTTTTGTTAACATTACAGCACAGTAATATTGCATATGAGAAGTTCATTTTTAAAATACTTACTGATACAAATATATATAATAAAGACAAACAAACACTTTTTGTTTGACTGAAAGTACAAACAAAACCAGACATCACAAAAAAGGCAAAGTTTGTATAAAATTAATGAATGAAAATAATCAAATTTTTTGGGTAGGTCTACCAATTTCTTCATTTTTGTACCAATTTTTGGGAGTGTGGTATAGGCGGCATAGGCCTTCTTCTACCACCATAGATAGGGCTACTTAATTTCATTAAATTTCTATTGAGTGGCTCTCGCCCTCAAACATTTTTTTTTTAAATTTTAGGGGAGTGTAACTGTTCCCCAGACGCTGTTGGGGGCTAGACTTTATTTTGAAAATAATGTGAATGAATTCTTATCCCATCATACTGCATAGGCCTATAAAGTATTAGCCTGTATTTTTAGTGCAAACAAAAAAAAAAAAAAAAAAAAAGGGGGGGGGGGGGAAGGGCCATATTATTCTTATACAAAAGAAAACTTTAGTATTTCAATGGGAAGTATTGGCCTACTTTTGACTAAACATAAGCTCAATTGTTAGGTTCCATTTTCGAAACTGCTAGTGAGTTCTACTGATACTGGCACTGGGTACCTGTAAGATGGCCACATGAATATGGCATTTTTAATGATTTTTATGATGGGGCCTACAAGTCAAAGACACCTGGCAGACCAGTTCTGGCCCGGATAATAATCAAGTTAGGTATAAAGTATATATTTTTATAAATAGTGTCTACCAATACAAAAACTATAAAGATTTGTGTTATTCACTTACTAAATTACTAAATTATAATCATTAATGTTTGAGACCCAATAAAGTTTATTTGATATCTCCACTATGACTATGACTATATTATTAATATTATCCCTAATTTAAAACTATTTAATTTGAATTTGTCATGGTTATTTGAAGTTAAAGCAGCTGCAGAATTCTAGACTGCTTTTGACAAGTTTTGAAATTTGAATGCATTCTACATAATATGCCTTATTCATCACAATAATATTATGAATTAATATGTCATTGTCATTACTTATTACTTATGAATTGAATATCAATGATACTGGATACTGCGAGTGATTGATGATTGAATAAATCTTCATTCACATCAATAAAAGAAATAAAACGATCTGACTGGTAGTCATTGTTGTAATGACTGTCGAAGTAGACTAAGTCATTTTTTTTTAAAAACATCTTCACTTGTTCAGAGTTCTTATCTTGAATAAATGTTTAAAATTAGTTTAGAGTGAGACTTCTCGCTCTGTAACTTTCTAATTCTGTAACTTAGTCGACTGGTTTACTTTGTTAGGTCTATTAAAAAAAGAATGGTGTAGAATAATAATATTATATAATCTCAGTTGCTGGCATAAAAGTTTTTTGTTGTTGTAATAACTAACCTGTTTAATTGAGTATATAGGTTTTATACGAAAAAGAATGATACAAGTACATTTCTTACTGTTGAATAGTTTGTTGTATGCAGACGACCAGTGTGATGACCCTCACCCTCACCTTTGACCTTTTACGTCATACGGCGCGTTCGACGCGTGTGTAGTGTTTTCAATAGTGTGCAAACGAGTCTCCTTTTTAATTTTTTAGTAGACGCCTTGAGCTTGGCATGAAAGGGGATGTATATTTTCTTATTTCTAAAGTGGCAGGAAATGCCCAAATAATGTATCAAATAAAATGTAATTTCTTTTTAAAAATCTACCCTTGGTTGATATGTTGTTATAATTTTTTAATATAAAGTATAATTAATAATATCCCCATGTCTTAAGTTCAAGTAGGCCTTAGGATTTTATTATTTGTGCTATTAGAAATAAGCTCGAAGATATGTATACCAGTAATTTTTTTAATGCAAAATCATATGGTAACACTTTTAAAAAATAACTTAATGTTAAGCTTTAAAAAAACAAAACATTAATTAATAATTTTTTTTAAAGTGATGGCTTAAAAATGACAAACATGAAAGGGTAACCTCACAGTTCTGAATTTTACACTTAAATGTACGCGCTTTTCTAATTACAGCGCCATCGAGCGACGATGATCTCCACGAGAGAAGGTTAGGTAACTCTAATTTCCTCCCAAATATGGGCGGCGGCTACAAACTGCAGAGTTAGTGCAAAACAGGGCCTCTTTTGAACTGCAATTTTGAAGTCTTTGTAAACGTGTTTTCATTAACCTTTTAATTGTGTTACTAAAAACAGAACAAGGAGATACTTTTTATATACTTTGCATTAATTTTCAAATTGAAAAGAATCCCAAAATTGATCTCACAAACCGTCATATGCTGTAGCGTTGCACCTGGTATAAATTCAGTTTTTTCGGATTATTCCTCTTGCCTCTTGCTGTTAAAAAAAAAAAACAACGCATAATGCCCTTCACATTTTTTCTCTCTCTCAAGTTAAAAACACAAACAAAAACTGCTATGAGGAAACGTATAGACTTGAAGACATGCCCCTATGACATGTTGAGAAACAGCTGCCAGACCGTGCTGGTTCACCCACTGGCACTGCAGTTTGGCTTCCTTCAGAAAAAACTGTTTCTTTGTCGCCTCCATAAAAACGCAAATAACGTGGACTAAGATATCGCGTGTTATCCAATGATTAACAAAGTTGATTATTACGGAATAAAGGCAGAAAATCAAAGAGAAGGATGCATGTTTCTGAGTTGCATTGTTATCGGTCCGTTAGAGGCAATAGGCAGAAGCAGGTGAGGGTTAAAGACAAAGACTCGAATCTCTTTTAAATCTGCAACCCAGGCACGCGGGTGTAGATGTTATACGCAAACATAACAGATGATTTATCGCTACTTGAGCAGCAGATGAAAAAACACGAGGACAAAGCAGTGGGTACCGTTGATGGGGTGAGCGTGAAACAGGATACACAAAGAAAGGGAGGGGGTGCTCTAAGATGGGGGCTCTGAAGAAAAAAGTGTTGGAAAGGGGTTCTAATCTAACAGGAATGGAAACCTGCTCTTCTGGCGTCCAGGTTCCCTTCTTTTGACTGGGGGCCTTTGCGGTGAATGAGAGCACTTGATGTGCATCCTTGCACCACTACCGCCCATGTCTTAGATTGCATCTGTTCTAACACAAGGAGCCACTGTTGGGGGGAGGGGGGGGGGGTTAATGGGTGCTGAGGACACGAGTGTAGGAAAGCTGCTGTACTCAAAGCAGGGATGACGCTCGACTTCCGTTCGTCCACAGATTACATTGATAGCCCGTCTTTTGTTACTAGTTAAGGAAAAGACAAACTCTTTCTCTATCCGCGCCCCCCCCCCCC
>CAXITT010000233.1:103213-126817 GCA_964033795.1 Lymnaea stagnalis | reverse complement strand
CCCCCCACACACACACACACCCACACCCACACACACACAGTCTTGCTCCGGAAGACAAAAGCTGAAGACATTCATCGCCTGAAGAGAAATTACTTTGTCACCTGACTGGGGCGTAACTCGACCCCCGTCAACAATTCAACGCCAATTAATTGACCCTGGTCACCCGGGATTAACCCATGAAGGCCATTGCCACCAGAGTTACGCTCAACAGTTATTAATTACTTCCACTTGTATTTTCCGGTGTATCGGTAACGTAAGATAATAAATTGAGCCATCCAAGTTCATCAAGGTCGAATTTCGTCTATCTCTCAGGAGGAAAACTCGATGCTTCCCCCCCCCCCCATTTCAAGTGTCCATTTTTTAGAGCAAGGAGTGGGGGTTGGGAGAAGTGGGGGGGGGTGGTTGGGATACTAGAGGGATAAGAAGAGAGTTGAGGGAAAGGAATAATAGGGGCAGGGGTCGCTCAGACCCAGAGAGAAAGTGATGCGTATAGGAAGAGAAGGAGGATATGGTGATTTGACAGAGAAGGAAGGTGTTAAAGAATAGAGGGGGTGGGGGGAGAAAAGAGTGGTGTTGTGAATGAGGAAAGAATTGGGGGGTAAGCTAGTAAAGGTTTAGATTCTTGGGTTGGAGAATAGACTTTTATGAAGTGGGTATGACGTCACGCTTGAGGAGATGTCAGTTTGAGAATGGAGACTGTAAGAGAAGAATTTGTGTAGATAAATTATAGTGGACATTGTAATGGTAGGAGCATGTGTGTGTTGTAGATGTGCTAATGATGTTATGAGTATGTGTGTGGTGTAGATGTGCTAATGATGGTATGACTATGTGTGTATTGTTGCTCTGCTAATGATGGTATGAATATGTGGGCAATTCAGATGCGCTAATGATGGTATGAATATGTGCGTACTGTTGCTGTGCTAATAACGGCATGAATATGTGTGTGTTGTTGCTGTGCTAATAACGGCATGAATATGTGTGTGTTGTTGCTGTGCTAATAATGGCATGAATATGTGTGTGTTGTTGCTGTGCTAATAACGGCATGAATATGTGTGTGTTGTTGCTGTGCTAATAATGGCATGAATATGTGTGTGTTGTTGCTCTGCTAATAAAGGCATGAATATGTGTGTGTTGTTGCTGTGCTAATAATGGCATGAATATGTGTGTGTTGTTGCTGTGCTAATAATGGCATGAATATGTGTGTGTTGTTGCTGTGCTAATAATGGCATGAATATGTGTGTGTTGTTGTGCTAATAATGCTATGAGTATGTGTGTACTGTTGCTGTGCTAATATTGCCATGGATGTACAGAGACCATGGTGGTACAAGTGGAAGTTGTTACATCAGCATTGTCAGTTCCGCCAATCAGCATGACATAATAATAAGCCAGGTAGCCGCTGGCAATTATAAGCTTACGAAAGCGAGTTAGATGTGGACTGCACTGATGTAAAAAAAAATAAAAAATTCTGCAGATGAAAAAACATGAATTGTGGCTTGAATTTGAAAGGAATGGAATAAAATGAAGAAGGGAAAAAAATGGTTAACTACAGTATAACGCAGGAGACGGGACTTGAGTGTACATACGGGTCATTGTGAACAAATTTCTGACCGTAAAATGAATAGACATAACCAAAAATAACTAAATTTTGACATGAATTAGGGTAATGGTGTTGTTTTTTTCCCCCACGGATAAAAAAAACAACAACATGAAATGAGACAATCTTCATGGAACATTGAAACAGTTTTTTTGTGGGACGAAATTGCAACGCTTGGGTGATGCACTGGAGCAGAGGCGTAGAAGAGCAAGACAATGCAAGCAGAGGCGTAGAAGAGCAAGACAATGCAGCCTGTGTTGAGTCGCCAAGGGAAGGTAGCATCTTTGGGTTTTTACGATGGTTCTGTGGTACAAGTGACAACGGTGACAGGAGCGGGCCTTTAGTACGATAACAATTAAGGTGAGGGTAACAATGGCAAATAGAAAAGGGGAAACAACTACAACCGTACTTGAGAATCGTTTCAATAAACATCTTGAGATAATGATCAGTCGACAAGCTCCCCTCCCTGATACCAGTACATCACAATAGTATGGGAGATAACGTGACCCACACAGTATAGTCTTCAAGCAACGATGCTCTCCCCTTGTCTGACGTCTTACGACACAACCGATATTTTTTGACGCCCTCCATCTTTATGCTGGTGTTCCCCTTAAGAAAGTGTTCCACCAAACACAGGAGTCGTCGTCGTCTTCCCCCCCCCCCATGTTGTTCATACTCTAACTACAATGTGGACCAGTATTTTCTCCCAGAGAGTGCCGCTATGCCATAAGACAAGCAGGTGGTGACCGGTGAAGAGAGAGGGGCAGCCGCATTGTCTTGTGTGCGGCCAGCTCCTCTACTTGATACGGTTTATGACAACCGAGATGACAGGGTTCGCTTGACGATCAAGTACCGAGTTGGACTTGCATTGTTGTGCAACCATGATACGCTGGCCCCAAGAATATCAAGACCGAAGGAGACGAAGAGAAAAGGGCTGATCAATTTTTTTTCCTTCACTTTATTGTGGCTTAAAAAAAAAAAGAACAGAAATATTAAAATACAACATAGTTTCGGTTGCGCTATTGCTGGGGCTGAAGTACCATGTCATGGGGCATTGTCGTGGAAAAGGGTGACATCAGCAGAGGTGACCCGATTGTTCATATTATGGCAGTGGTCCTCACCCTATCAAACTCGGAATCACTGAAATCACCAGGGTCACTTGATTATTTCGGTGGTATGGAATGATTGTGATGAATTAATGAACAATGTCTCCTTCATGTGGAGGCCATATTCTTTATGATGTTGAAATAGGAAAGCCAGAGAGATGTGTCAACATAGAATGACAGCAGCTACAATGTAACAGATAGTGTCTTACATTCAAAATCTATTTATACAATGTCTGGTAGTTTCAAAGCGAGTTGAATACAGATCCAAGGAGCTTGACGTATTGAGAACCATTCTGATACTGCCCTCTGACGATTGTCAAGACATTCCTGTTATTCGGGACTCCTTTTAAAAGACTTGAGCTTCTGGTTGATTTTTTTTAGAACATTTTTTTTTTAATATAAAAACGTTATTGGAGGTTACATCCCTCCCCTCAAAAAACTATAATCTCCCCCTGTCAGCCAAGAGTGACCTAACCTTGTTGTCAATACAAGGAGGGCGCTGCTAGTCCCGACCCCACTGAACCCCTTGTCTGCGGCGTTGTCAAGGTACAGGCCGGTGGGGGCGCCCCTCCCCCCGTGAACTCACCCGACCCACTGAACTCGTCCCAACAGAAGTGGTAAGCAACGCATCCTTACAGAAGACTCCCGAACAGCTAGTTAGAGAGTTCATCTATTTGAAAGGCCTGCTGTAACAACACGCCTTTGTCATTCCGCTGATTGGGGCCGCTTTGTGGCATAGTCGCTGCAGTGTGTGTCCCTCGGGCCTACTACCGGGGCGTACTCCACCGTGGTATAGGGTGTTGTGGGGGTGGGGGAGGGGCTGGGCCGGGGGGGGGGGGAAATGGCGGGGTGGGTTTTAATAAGGCAAAGAAAGAATTGAACACCAAAATCAGAGTCTATTCGTTCTGGGAGGGAAAAGAAAGAAATGTCCCTCGGGCCTACTACCGGGGCGTACTCCACCGTGGTATAGGGTGTTGTGGGGGTGGGGGAGGGGCTGGGCCGGGGGGGGGGAGAAATGGCGGTGTGGGTTTTAATAAGGCACAGAAAGAATTGAACACCAAAATCAGAGTCTATTCGTTCTGGGAGGGAAAAGAAAGAAAGTCTTTCTGAAAGAGAGGAATGAAACTAAACATTTATTTTTAAATTAATGACCTCTGCAGTTCAATACCGTAATACATGTGTTGGTTTGTAACCAGAAGTTCAACACCGGTGATGCTTGGGTTTGTTTGTAACCAGAAGTTCAACACCGGTGATGCTTGGGTTTGTTTGTAACCTGAAGTTCAATACCGGTGATGCTTGGGTTTGTTTGTAACCTGCAGTTCAATACCGGTGATGCTTGGGTTTGTTTGTAACCTGCAGTTCAATACCGGTGATGCTTGGGTTTGTTTGTAACCTGAAGTTCAATACCGGTGATGCTTGGGTTTGTTTGTAACCTGAAGTTCAATACCGGTGATGTTTGGGTTTGTTTGTAACCTGCAGTTCAATACCGGTGATGCTTGGGTTTGTTTGTAACCTGAAGTTCAATACCGGTGATGCTTGGGTTTGTTTGTAGCCTGCAGTTCAATACCGGTGATGCTTGGGTTTGTTTGTAACCTGAAGTTCAATACCGGTGATAAGTCCATGATAATCTGTAACCAAGTTATTCTATCCCAAGCCAGTAATACATTTAGTTTTGCAGTGCCCCCCCCCCCCTTTTTTTTTGTGCTATCAATTCCAGTTCCTGCCTATCGTTACCAATACAAAACGATTTCTTGAACAACTCCATAGTCGAGATTTGGAGTTACAGGTACAGAAATCGTTTAGCATGGGTGATACAGAGGCGAGACAGTGGATGGGCGTATTGGGCTGCCGCCCCGATAGCCAAAAGCATTTATTTGTAGTAAACTTAATTAACTAATATGCATTTTGTCAATTAATTATAACTATCTATATATTATATCATTCGCCAGCAAAGGTCAACACCAACACGGTTCAAGCACCATGCAGGCTATTTATAGATACGCCAGAGTGTGGTTCAATAACTAGTTCACTAGCGCGCAAAATATAATTCCCGATAACTACGCTATATATGATATATAATAATATTTTAATAACGCAATTGCGTTTGGTGTATAATATTTTCTTTTCGAAAATGAAATCGTCTCAATTTAAGTATTGTGTAAAAAAATATATTCGGTTTAAAAGTGGTGGGGACATCAGAATATTAATATAGTTCATGGGCGTGAAATAAAAAGTGTGCAGTGACGTATCATAGGGGAAGGGGTGTAGCAAATATTGGGATTCTTAAATGTGCGTTACTTGAGTTCATGTTTTGTCAAGTAACTCTAGTGTATGATTGGAAGTTCACGCATTGCTGCCTGCAAATGATTGGCGGGATGTATGATTGGAAGTTCACGCATTGATGCCTGCAAATGATTGGCGGGATATAATTAGCTTTCTATAAACGTTAAAAATCAATCAGTACAATATATATTCTTTTGGTTTATGTATAGTGAAATAGTGAATTCTTTGGTGCGCAAAATTAAAGTTTCCGATACCTGCTTACACATACAAGTGCGTTGGGCGCGTACTATTTTCTTTTGTTTTACGGAAATAGTCTCAATTGCATATGATATATATGACTTCTGCCGTGAAAAGGGGACTGACATATTATTATTTTATTTAATTTTTGTTGAGATATCATTATAGTAATATTTTTTCAGGGGCGTGAAAAAAAAAGTGCGCGGTGGTGTACCTTTGGAGGGGGGTTCTTATAAAGTGATGTCGATGTGAAGTCAGAGGTCCCCCAGGGATCAGTGCTGGGCCCCTAGCATACATTAATGACCTACCCGAGAAACTGACATCACAAGCAAGACTGTAGTGTTCGCAGATGACACAGCGGTGCATAGGACGATCGCCAACAGATCTGACCAGGACCAGCTACAACAGGATCTCAATCTGTTAGCTGAGTGGGAGATGAGCTGGGACATGGAATTTCACCCTGCCAAGTGCCAGACACTATCAATCTCTAGAAGTTGTACTCCTCTACACTACCAATACGAACTGCACGGCCATATACTTGAGCAAGTTTCCTCCGTAAAGTACCTGAGGGTTACCATTCAAAGAGAGGTCCGCTGGGACCAGCATATTAACAATGTATGTAACCAAGCAAACAAGACCCTAGGGTTCTTAAGGCGAAATCTAAAGATTGGCAACTCCTGTGTGAAAGAAAGAGCATATAGAGCTTTTGTCTGTCCGGTTTTAAATTATAATGGGCTGGTCCACTGTTCCAGTATTAAACAGAAACTCGTCCCTCTCCCCCATAGAGAGCGACGAGGCCATGACAGGCAACTCAGGCTCATACCAGCAGATGCCAGTATAGGAGCTCTTCATTTTGTGTCTATTGCATCAAGCCTTCAAACCCCTAGTGCACGGTTCCCTCACAAAGTGGCACTGGGAATCAGTGAAATTTCCTCATCAACACCAGGAACAGAAACATTGCAAATCCAATCTACATGCATAGGAGCCTAAATGATCAATAAATTGATGGTGGGCCCTTAAGATTTAGAAGAAGAAGAAGAAGAAGAAGTGCATTTCGTTGAGTGCATGTCTTGTCAAGTAGAGTTAGTAGATGGGAAGTTCGTTCTTCACGGTGGCCATTGTTTGGCGGGCTATACCTAGTGATACTAATACCCATCAGAGGAGCCGCCTTCGGGGTTTTATTCTCATTTGAATTTAATAGAAGTGTTTTGTGATGTATAAATCTTGGGGCGAATTTTGCTTTTCATTCGCCGCAACTCTGACTATTTTGGAATAAAAATAATGTTCAACACAACATAATGTTATGATGTCATGAGCAAAGCTATCTTACACATGACACTCAACACAATGTCCTCATGTCATGAGCAAAGCTCTCTTACACATGCCACTCAAGTCAATGTCCTCATGTCATGAACAAAGCTATCTTACACATGACACTCAACACAATGTCCTCATGTCATGAGAAAAGCTATCTTACACATGACACTCAACATAATGTTCTCATGTCATGAGCAAAGCTATCTTACACACGACACTCAACATAATGTCCTCATGTCATGAGCAAAGCTATCTTACACATGACACTCAACACAATGTCCTCATGTAATGAGCAAAGCCATCTTACACATGCCACTCAACACAATGTCCTCATGTCATGAACAAAGCTATCTTACACATGACACTCAACACAATGTCCTCATGTCATGAGCAAAGCTATCTTACACATGACACTCAACATAATGTTCTCATGTCATGAGCAAAGCTATCTTACACACGACACTCAACATAATGTCCTCATGTCATGAGCAAATCTATCTTACACATGACACTCAACACAATGTCCTCATGTCATGAGCAAAGCTATCTTACACATGACACTCAACATAATGTTTTGATGTCATGAGCAAAGCAATCTTACACATGACACACAATATAATTTTCTGATGTCATGAGCAAGGCTATCTTACACATGACACCCAACATAATGTTCTCATGTCATGGGCAAAGCTATCTTACACATGATACACAACATAATGTTCTCATGTCATGAGCAAAGCTATCTTACACATGACACTGAACACAATGTTCTCATGTCATGAGCAACGCTATCTTACAAATGATACTCAACATAATCTTGTGATGTCATGAGCAAAGCTATCTTACACATGACACTCAACATAATGTTCTGATGTCATGAGCAAGGCTATCTTACACATGACACACAACATAATGTTCTGATGTCATGAGCAAGGCTATCTTACACATGACATTCAACATAATGTTCTGATGTCATGGGCAAGGCTATCTTACACATGACACCCAACATAATGTTATCATGTCATGAGCAAAGCTATCTTACACATGACACCCAACATAATTTTCTCATGTCATGAGCAAAGCTATCTTACACACGACACCCAAAACAATGTTCTCATGTCATGAGCAAGGCTTTTTTACACACGACACTCAACATAATGTTCTGATGTCATGAGCAAAGCTATCTTACACATGACACCAAACATAATGTTCTCATATCATGAGCAAAGCTATCTTACACATGACACCCAACATTATGTTCTTATGTCATGAGCAAGGCTATCTTACACATGAAACCCAACATAATGTTCTCATGTCATGAGCAAAGCTATCTTACACATGACACCCAACACAATGTTCTCATGTCATGAGCAAAGCTATCTTACACATGACACCCAATATAATGTTCTCATGTCATGAGCAAGGCTATCTTACACACGACACTCAACACAATGTTCTCATGTCATGAGAAAAGCTATCTTACACATGAAACTCAACACAATGTTCTCATGTCATGAGCAAAGCTATCTTTCACATGACACTCAACACAATGTTCTCATGTCATGAGCAAAGCTATCTTACACATGACACTCAACTTAATGTTCTCATGTCATGAGCAAAGCTATCTTACACATGACATTCAACACAATGTTCTCATGTCATGAGCAAAGCTATCTTACACATGACACCCAACCCAATGTTCTCATGTCATGAGCAAAGCTATCTTACACAAGACACTCAACACAATGTTATCATGTCATGAACAAAGCTATCTTACACATGACACCCAAAACAATGTTCTCATGTCATGAGCAAAGCTATCTTACACATGACACTCAACACAATGTCCTCATGTCATGAGCAAAGCTATCTTACACATGACACTCAACACAATGTTCTCATGTACCGGGCAAAGCGATCTTACACATAACACCCAACACAATGTTCTCATGTCATGAGCAAAGCTATCTTACACATGACACTCCACACAATGTCCTCATGTCATGAGCAAAGCTATCTTACACATGACACTCAACATAATGTTCTGATGTCATGAGCAAAGCTATCTTACACATGACACACAATATAATTTTCTGATGTCATGAGCAAGGCTATCTTACACATGACACTCAACATAATCTTCTGATGTCATGAGCAAGGCTATCTTACACATGACACTCAAAATAATATTCTGATGTCATGAGCAAAGCTATCTTACACATGACACTCAAAATAATGTTCTAATGTCATGAGCAAGGCTATCTTACACATAGCACACAACATAATGTTCTGATGTCATGAGCAAGGCTATCTTACGCATGACACTCAACATAATGTTCTGATGTCAAGAGCAAGGCTATCTTACACATGACACTCAACATAATGTTCTGATGTCATGAGCAAGGCTATGTTACACATAACACACAACATAATGTTCTGATGTCATGAGCAAGGCAATCATACACATGACACTCAACATAATATTCTGATGTCATGAGCAAAGCTATCTTACACATGACACCCAACACAATGTTCTCATGTCATGAGAAAAGCTATCTTACACATGAGACCCAACATAATTTTATCATGTCATGAGAAAAGCTATCTTACACATGACACTCAACACAATGTTCTTATGTCATGAGCAAGGCTATCTTACACACGAAACTCAACATAATGTTCTGATGTCATGAGCAAAGCTATCTTACACATGACACCCAACATAATTTTCTCATGTCATGAGGAAAGCTATCTTACACATGACACTCAACACAATGTCCTCATGTCATGAGCAAAGCTCTCTTACACATGCCACTCAACACAATGTCCTCATGTCATGAACAAAGCTATCTTACACAAGACACCCAACATTATGTTCTTATGTCATGAGCAAGGCTATCTTACACATGAAACCCAACATAATGTTCTCATGTCATGAGCAAAGCTATCTTACACATGACACTCAACATAATGTTTTGATGTCATGAGCAAAGCAATCTTACACATGACACCCAATATAATGTTCTCATGTCATGAGCAAGGCTCTCTTACACATGACACCAAACATAATGTTCTCATATCATGAGCAAAGCTATCTTACACATGACACCCAACATTATGTTCTTATGTCATGAGCAAGGCTATCTTACACATGAAACCCAACATAATGTTCTCATGTCATGAGCAAAGCTATCTTACACATGACACCCAACACAATGTTCTCATGTCATGAGCAAAGCTATCTTACACATGACACTCAACATAATGTTTTGATGTCATGAGCAAAGCAATCTTACACATGACACCCAATATAATGTTCTCATGTCATGAGCAAGGCTATCTTACACACGACACTCAACACAATGTTCTCATGTCATGAGAAAAGCTATCTTACACATGAAACTCAACACAATGTTCTCATGTCATGAGCAAAGCTATCTTTCACATGACACTCAACACAATGTTCTCATGTCATGAGCAAAGCTATCTTACACACGACACCCAAAACAATGTTCTCATGTCATGAGCAAAGCTATCTTACACATGACACCCAACACAATGTTCTCATGTACCGGGCATAGCTATCTTACACATGACACCCAACCCAATGTTCTCATGTCATGAGCAAAGCTATCTTACACAAGACACTCAACACAATGTTCTCATGTCATGAACAAAGCTATCTTACACATGACACTCAACACAATGTTCTCATGTCATGATCAAAGCTGTCTTACACATGACACTCAACACAATGTTCTCATGTCATGAGCAAAGCTATCTTACATATGAAACTCAACAGAATGTTCTCATGTCATGAGCAAAGATATCTTACACATGACACTCAACACAATGTTCTCATGTCTTAAGCAAAGCTATCTTACAAATGACACTCAACCCAATGTTCTCATGTACCGGGCAAAGCTATCTTACACATGACACTCAACATAATGTTCTGATGTCATGAGCAAGGCTATGTTACACATGACACACAACATAATGTTCTGATGTCATGAGCAAGGCAATCTTACACATGACACTCAACATAATATTCTGATGTCATGAGCAAAGCTATCTTACACATGACACTCAACACAATGTTCTCATGTCATGAGCAAAGCTATCTTACACATGAAACTCAACACAATGTTCTCATGTCATGAGCAAAGATATCTTACACATGACACTCAACACAATGTTCTCATGTCTTAAGCAAAGCTATCTTACAAATGACACTCAACCCAATGTTCTCATGTACCGGGCAAAGCTATCTTACACATGACACTCAACACAATGTTCTCATGTACCGGGCCAAGCTATCTTACACATAACAACCAACACAATGTTCTCATGTACCGGGCAAAGCTATCTTACACATGACACTCAACACAATGTTCTTATGTACCGGGCAAAGCTATCTTACACATGACACTCAACACAATGTTCTCATGTCTTAAGCAAAGCTATCTTACACATGACACTCAACCCAATGTTCTCATGTACCGGGCAAAGCTATCTTACACATGACATCCAACACAATGTTCTCATGTCATGAGCAAAGCTATCTGACACATGAAACTCAACACAATGTTCTCATGTCATGAGCAAAGCTATCTTTCACATGACACTCAACACAATGTTCTCATGTCATGAGCAAAGCTATCTTACACATGACACTCCACACAATGTTCTCATGTCATGAGCAAAGCTATCTTACACATGACACTCAACACAATGTTCTCATGTCATGAGCAAAGCTGTTTTACACATGACACTCAACACAATGTTCTCATGTCATGAGCAAAGCTATCTTACATATGAAACTCAACAGAATGTTCTCATGTCATGAGCAAAGATATCTTACACATGACACTCAACACAATGTTCTCATGTCTTAAGCAAAGCTATCTTACAAATGACACTCAACCCAATGTTCTCATGTACCGGGCAAAGCTATCTTACACATGACACTCAACACAATGTTCTCATGTACCGGGCCAAGCTATCTTACACATAACAACCAACACAATGTTCTCATGTACCGGGCAAAGCTATCTTACACATGACATCCAACACAATGTTCTCATGTACCGGGCAAAGCTATCTTACACATGACACTCAACCTAACGTTCTCATGTACCGGGCAAAGCTATCTTACACATGACACTCAACACAATATTCTCATGTACCGGGCGAAGCTATCTTACACATGACAACCAACACAATGTTCTCATGTCATGAGCAAAGCTATCTTACACATGACACCCAACACAATGTTCTCATGTACCGGGCATAGCTATCTTACACATGACACTCAACCCAATGTTATCATGTCATGAGCAAAGCTATCTTACACAAGACACTCAACACAATGTTCTCATGTCATGAGCAAAGCTATCTTACACATGACACTCAACACAATGTTCTCATGTCCCAGGCAAAGCTATGGTACACATAACACCCAACATAATTTTCTCATGTCATGAGCAAAGTTATCTTACACATAACACGCAACACAATGTTCTCATGTCCCGGGCAAAGCTATCTTACACATGACACTCAACACAATGTTCTCATGTCCCAGACAGAGCTATCTTACACATGACACTCAACACAATGTTCTCATGTCCCAGGCAAAGCTATCTTACACATGACACTCAACACAATGTTCTCATGTCCCGGGCAAAGCTATCTTACACATGACACTCAACACAATGTTCTCGTGTCCCAGGCAAAGCTATCTTACACATGACACTCAACACAATATTCTCTTGTCCCGGGCAAAGCTATGGTACGCACCGTGCGCAGGAAAGCCGTTCATGTTTGTGCACCAATCAAAACTTACATTGAACATGCCTGACCGCCCTCACCGTTTTGTAAAATCATTTTTTTTTGAAAAAAATTAGCTGATCAAATGAAAAACACAAATGTTGATCTCGGGATATAGACATTTCCCAAGGCCCAACAAATGCGTTTTTCCCCACCCTGTTCAATCTCAAGAACACATCTTGAAAAAAAAAACATTTCACAAATCCTTCATAATAACCGACATATCACCACTTACGACGCAAACTGCATTCAGTTACTACACTAAAGATTACATTGAACATTTAAGTTTTAGTGATGCAATTTTTTAAAATAAAATGCCTTATGCTTTCGTTTTGGGAGGGTGGGCTCCAAGATTAAGAGGTTGCTCAGGGCGCAACGTCTGAGGTGAGACCCTCTTGCGTTATTTCTTATATACCCATGCCCTCGGCAAACTAATGGAGCACCCAAGACAATAACTCTACACCCCCCTTCCCTTCTCCTTACTTGTATATCTCATCCCACAACCCCCTATCTTACTGCTACCCAATGGGATCCACTCCCCAACTTGTATTCCCCAACCACACCTATTTGTACACACCGCATACTACTTCACCATAAATGCAGTACATGACATACTACTTCACCATAATGCTGTACATAACATACTACTTCACCATAATTTTTTACATGACATACTACTTCACCATAAGGTTGTACATGACCTACTACTTCCCCATAATGTTGTACATGACAAACAAGTCCCCCCCCATCCGCCCCCCCCCCCCTTTTACGACAATATAACTAACATGTAACAGATTGAACCTTATATAAGTGACACATAATTGCTATGGTAATTATGATAATATGCCAGTGAATAGATCATAAGCTGTCAAGTACCAACGGTCTATCCATCCATTTATAGTTTTATAGCATTATTTCAAATGGAAATTTGGGAGTCATATCATTTGAATTCTTTTGGCAAACTTCATAAATTTGCAGCCCCACTTGTATTTTATTTTACTTTCAATAAAAATAATAATAATAAGCAACAACAACAGCGTCAGGCACGTTGATAAGTTGTATGTTTGTTGTTGTTGTTGTTGTTGGTGGTGGTGGTGTGTTGGTTGCTGGTCATTCCCACGCTAAGATCACCACGGCTTCGACAAGAATGCTAGCCTCGACTTGAGCTGTAGTTTGTTTCAAGTGAGGGAGAGTTTCCCCCCCCCCCATCAGTCCCACGCTCTCGTTTTCGCCAATTTGATCCCATGACAAGACTTAGTCAAGACGACTGGAAACAGACCTGGATGCACTAGTCAGTAGATGACCAGCAGTATGTCAGTCCGTTTCACTGTGCGCTCTACGTCGCAGGATTTGTCGGAATTTTCATTGTGTCATTCGTGAATAGTGTTCCTTATAGGAGCCTTTGCAACTGGAAGAATGTCTCAAATTCATGAATATGTAGTTGTTTCCTGTAGAAATCTATGCAACCGGAAAATGTCTCAAATTCATGAATATGTACATGTTTCCTATATGAATCCATGTCACTAGGAGGATGGTCACCAACATGCCTTGTCCACATCTCATGATGGTTCAAGTCAGCGGTTCTCAACCTGGGGGTCGCGGCCCCTTTGGGGGTCGAACGACCCTTTCACAGGGGTCGCGTAAGACCATCCGCAAAAAACATATACTCTACAGTTATGATGTATCAACGAAAATAATAATTTTGTAGTTGGGGGTCGCCACAACATGGTGAACTGTATTAAAGGGTCGCGGCATTAGGAAGGTTGAGAACCACTGCTTTAAGTAAAGAAAAAAAGGTTTGGTTTCATAAAAGTTGTAAAGAATATATTCAACTACACATGTTGATAAGAATGTGTAGTTGATGATAAGAATATATTCAACTACATATGTTGATAAGAATATATTAATAAATGTTGAGTATATTTGTAACAACAATAAGCAAAAGTACACTAAACTACTCTATAGATCAGCGGTTCTGAATCTGTTTTCCTTACACAAGAGTCACCTAAGACCATTTGAAAACTCATATTTATGAAAAGGCAACGAAAGTAATTTATGGTGGGGGGGGGGGGTCGTCACCATTAGGAAGGTTGATAACCACTGCTATATATGTAAAGTTGTATTGATTACTCCTGTAGCATGGATAAAATTTATTTCTACTTTTAAAGAATTAAGTACTAAAAAAACTGTAGAACTGCAAAAGAAAAGGAAAAAAAAAAACAACCAAAAAATTGTTTGTCAGCCATGTTTTTGACATTTTTTTTAAAGCCATGTTTGTGAGCCATGTTTGTTAAAAGTTGTTTGTGAGCCATGTTTGTGAAACTGTTTGTGAGCCATGTTTTGTGAGCCATGTTTATGAGCCACGTTTGTGGTCCATGTTTGTGAATTTTTTTTTTTTGGTGAGCCATGTTTGTGTAACTGTTTGTAAGCCCTGTCTGTGAAACTGTTTGTAAGCCATGTTTGTGGACTGTTTTGCTACATCGCCTTGGCACTTTCTGTCAACATCTCCCTTTTCATGCATTAAATATTTTCAGAGAGGCCGTTCCAAGATGGAATCAACGAAGAAGGCCGAAAGCTAAAAACAGCCCTTACTCCCGTCAGTCACAAAGAAATGTTTGAGTTCATCGATGCCAGAAGCATCGGACACTGTAATGTGACCAATCTGTCACATTTTAAAATGAGAAATTCCGTCACATTTTAACACGAAGAATGTGCCGCATTTTTTAAATGACGAATCGGTCCATTTGAAATGAAGAATTTGTCACACTTTAAAATGAGGAATCTGTCGCATTTCAAAATTAAAAATCTGTCACATTTTAAAATGACAAATCTATCACATTTTTCAATAGTTAACAGATAAAAGAGAAATTTAAAGCAGACATTTCATTGAACTTTTCGTGAGAATATGTCCCTGATCTTTGGATGACATCTCATCCGACTATTTGTCCTAATGGGATAATTCGCCTATCTCATATGCCGTCTCTTTCCCAATTATTTATTTGTTAATTATTTTCCCATGGCTAATCACACATTCGCAATAAAACATAAAAAGCTACAAAAAAAAAATGCCAATTCTGAAAAAAGTGTTTTTTTTCCTCCCCCCCCCCCCTTCCCCCATAATCCATATATGTTTTTGATTAAAATTATTCTTTAAAAAAAACAAAAAAACACACAACTAATTAAAGAGATTGAATCAATTGGGAATCAGTAATAAACTATTTCTTTACAGCTTGTGTACAACGGAACATAAGGGGAATTATAAAGTAGAAGCACACACAAGCACTATCGATTTCTCCTCCAAGTATTTTTCAGCACCAGATTCTGTCTATCCATTAGGATTAGGGGTGAGGAACTATTTTAATCTCACTTCTGAACTGTGGTTAAACGCCAGCTGATAGGACAAGTCACGTGGGTCCTAAACGTATCTATTTTTTCATAAGAGAGAGAGAGAGATAGGGGAGAGAGAGGGATGGTGAGAGAAGGAGACAGAGGGAGAGAGAGAGAGATGGGGGGAGAGAGAGAGATGGGAGAGAGAGAGGGATGGGGAGAGAAGGAGAGAGAGGGAGAGAGAGAGGGACATGGGGGAGAGAGAGGGATGGGGAGAAAGAGATGGGAGAAAGAGAGATGGGAGAGAGGGAGATGGGGAGAGAGAGGTATGGGAGAGAAGGAGAGAGAGGGAGAGAGGGAGAGGGATAGAGAGAGAGGGAGAGAGAGAGAGGGAGAGAGAGAGGGAGAGAGAGAGGGGGAGAGAGAGAGGGAGAGAGAGAGGGAGAGAGAGAGGGAGAGAGAGAGGGAGAGAGAGGGAGAGAGAGGGAGAGAGAGAGAGTAAGAGAGACTCTCCACCCCACTGTCAAGGGCCACAGGAGGGCTGCACCTCTGGCCCCACAGCCCCACGATGTCCACCTGGTGTCTCCCTGCCTCCTTAAGCCATCTTGTCTTCCCTGTACTAACACAAGCACTGCCGATGTCAGGTTAACTGCCCCCCCCCCCTTACCAACGCCCATCGTCTCCCTTCTCAGCGCTGGTCATTTCTGACAGAGATAAAGAAAGACTCATTTTTTTTATATAATCTATCTTATAGTCATAGGGGAAAAGTGCAAATATATATATTTTTTTCATAAATTTATATGTTCTAAAGGGGGGGGGGGGGGGAGGAGGGTCATGTGACCCACCTTGACCCAAACTGCGGGCGTCCATGACCACGTCTGTCGCCGTGTCAAAGGGTACAATGTTCGTCATCCTTTCAAACTGACGATATTGACTTGCAGTGTCATTTGTTGATGACACCCTCCACTTCCACTGGTCAACACCTAAAATCACCGAAATCTTAGTTTAAAAAAAAATTATTATTTAGGTCAGGTGTGAGTAGCATACGGACGGCCCGCGGGCTACATGCGGCCCACTGAAACGTTTAATCCGGTCCACAAAATGCATTTCCCATGCGGATTCGACATAAAAATAGGTTGCCAACACCGGATTCTCCTCTGGGCATTCCTATTGGTTAAACCCCTATAACTCAAGCGCTAATCCGCTTTAAACCACCGTACACCAGGGGTTGCTTGCACCGTACACCAGGGGTTGCTTGAACCGTACACTAGGGGTTGATTGAACCGTACACCTGGGGTTGATTGCACCGTACACCAGGGGTTGATTGCACCGTACACCAGGGGTTGCTTGCACCGTACACCAGAGGTTGATTGAACCGTACACCACGGCAACGAACGTGGCATGTGGTCTGGTTGCTTGACCCGTACACTAGGGGTTGATTGCACCGTACACCAGGGGTTGATTGCACCGTACACCAGGGGTTGATTGCACCGTACACCAGGGGTTGCTTGCACCGTACACCAGAGGTTGATTGCACCGTACACCACGGGTTGCTTGCACCGTACACCAGGGGTTGCTTGCACCGTACACAAGGGGTTGCTTGCACCGTACACCAGGGGTTGCTTGAACCGTACACCAGGCGTTGATTGCACCGTACACCAGGGGTTGATTGCACCGTACACCAGGGGTTGCTTGCACCGTACACCAGAGGTTGATTGAACCGTACACCAGGGGTTGCTTGCACCACCGTACACCAAGGGTTGCTTGCACCGTATACCAGGGACTGCTGCTCAGTAAATATAAACTTTACTGGCAATTATTTTAAAACCTCACTATTTCTATGGACTGGTGTATATTTTATTCACGCACTTTGATTATAAATTCGTAATACCATTGCGCTAAAACGATAAAATATATAATGACCTATGATTGAGTCTCTATCAGGCAATGTCTTAATATATGCAGTGGTAATTGTTTAATTGTATGACCAGTGGCGTAGTTAGGGTTGGTGTCACCCGGTGCGGTAAACTCATGGTGTCACCCCCTCCCCCGACTTCCATGATGGACTTCTTCTTGTTAAAATAAGTGCACAGTATACACATGACAGAACAAAAACAAAATTAATTAAAGGTCTGGAGGTAAATGTATTTAAGAACTGTAACTAACTTAAGTTAAAGTTTGTTTTTTTTTACATTAAATTTACTTTATTTAAAATGTTCCTTTCCTGGTCTTCAAAACTGCCAACCTGTCACTCAATATCCTTCACCGTGTCACTTTCAATTGATAGTAGAGCCAGATCAGAAAGCCTTGACTGCCCCAGGGTGCATCGTAATGAGTTCTTGATAAGCCTTAGTTTTGAAAAGCTCCGCTCACATGAAGCCACAGTCATACAGATCGTAAGAAAAATTTGAATGCCTCATGATTTTGTAATTGGCTTAGTTTCCACCATTTATCAACCCGATTAATAAATTTGGATTTTGTTTCTGTAACATTTACATCAAAAAAAAAAAAAAATCAAAGAAAAAATCTGCAGCAAAAACAGTACAATTTCTGACTGATGAGTTCATAAACCATCCACAACTGAATCTACATCTCGTCATTTGGCATCATCCTGTAGAACAATTGCTTTGCTGGCGCATAGCTCTTTTAGATTTCACATGTTGCCTTGTCACTACGCTGAATGGCCCGTCCTTAGATTTCACATGTTGCCTTGTCACTACGCTGAATGGCCCGTCCTTAGATTTCACATGTTGCCTTGTCACTACGCTGAATGGCCCGTCCTTAGATTTCACATGTTGCCTTGTCACTACGCTGAATGGCCCGTCCTTAGATTTCACATGTTGCCTTGTCACTACGCTGAATGGCCCGTCCTTAGATTTCACATGTTGCCTTGTCACTACGCTGAATGGCCCGTCCTTAGATTTCACATGTTGCCTTGTCACTACGCTGAATGGCCCTTCCTTGTTCTGAAACGAAGTACTTCAGACCTAAACTAATTTCAGACCGAAAATGATCTGGAACTGTGGCATTCCCAAAAGAAGCATTTGGGAAAATATTTCGGTTTTTTCTTATTAACCATCACATCAGTATCTTGGTTTGAATCAACATTATCAGCACAAATTTCCGTTTCCAAACCAGCCACGTCTATTAACCTCTCTCGTCCGGGCCCACCATTTCCAGAGGCAAGACTAAGTCAAAACGACCAGGGATGGGTACGGTTGCAGGAGTTGTCGGATTGTTTAATTGTATACGCCTTTCGGGACTCCATCTCCGGGTTTGAATTCAGCGTTTCCTCCTCTTAGATGAGTTAGCGAGTCCCATCCACCCGGGATGCTGGTGATGTTTTTGATGTTTTTGGATGGAATTGAACTACAGACCACCAACTTGAGGCCAGCTAGTCACCCTTTTTCAGTCATCCTTGTGATGCTGGTAGTAAGTCACATCTTTTTTTATTTTTGTTGTTGTTGCTTTTCGCTGCAGGCTACCACTAGGCCGTTTAGATTTGTGCACGCCGTGTGGCATGATCGAACAATATTGAAAAATAAAAATACTTTAATTTTGTCGTGTTCAAGACAAAAAGCACAATCATTATTTAGGACAGACAGAGCACCATCCAAATACACCACCGTTGTTTTGTTGCGTTTCATTTTTTTCAGGTTTAACCCTACTCTGTTTTATTCATTTTAGATTGTGCTAACCTGATTGCAGTCTCTCCCCTTATTACCCTACACCACACAAGGGTGGCAGGTGAAATCCTACAGTCGAAATTCGACGGTCGAGCTCAAATGTTGAGGGACGGTGCCTTTCACGCATCGGCGAAAATATTAATTTTTTGAGTATTTCTGGGTTTCGATAGATTTGGTTTCAAAATTAAAAAAAAATTATATAAATGTTAAAGACATTAGAAATTTTTAAAAATATTAATTTGTTATCCCTGTAAATGGGTAAAAAGCAATTTAAAATGTTTTAAATTTTTACCGATTCGATTCATATCCTTAGAATCACCCGACCAGATCGTATTCGGCATCAACGGAAAGCTTTATTTCTCAGCATTTAGTTAAATATAGCTTCTTGTCACTTAAGAAAGTTACCGTACACTTCAATCGGCGTTGAATCATGGTCAAAACGGTATTTTTTTTCTGACCTATTCATATGGTCACCTCATTTCTGATGCATCAATCTTGAACTGGTATTAAAGCACGCATTTGGATTGGTTACATGTGTGGAGCATTAACGTGTGATTTGTTAACCTTTTCATGAAATTCGGTTAGACCAAGCAGTGTATGCTCTGAAAATATGCAATTTTTCAAATTGGTGTCGGCCCCTGAGATGGTGTCACCCGGTCTGGGTTGTTTAATTGTATGACATTCTCATCAGTGTTGATATATTGTATGACACTCTTATCAGTGTTGATATGTGTTAAGACATTCTCATCAGTGTTGATATGTTGTATGACATCCTCATCAGTGTTGATATATGCTATGACATTCTCATCAGTATTGATATATTGTACGACATTCTCCTCAGTTTTTATATATTGTATTACATTCTCATACGTGTGTTGATATATTGTATGACATTCTCATTAGTGTTGATGTATTGTATGACATTCTCATCAGTGTTGATATTTATTTATTTAGGCATTTTTATATAGCGCTTACCTTACAGCTCTAAGCGCTTTACAATTATTAAAATTATGTAACATATTTAAACTGCTAAAGTAAAATAAAAATGAAAAACCAGAGACACTAGAATAGTAACTACTATATTAAAAATGACTATAGAAACAATAGCTTAAACAATTAAAATGGCTATAAAAACGAGTACACTTTGGCACGTTTTGGCCTATACTACAGGATCAACCCGAGACAAAAAATGAGGCAGGGCAAGGAGGGTGCATCACAGGTCATAGGCGGACCTAAACAGATGGGTGTTAAGGGACTTTTTAAAAGTGGACGAGGTTTCACTATGACGTATATGGAAGGGGAGCTGGTTCCAGAACGTGGGCCCATGGAAGTAGAAGGAGCGTTCACCGATGGTCTTAGTTTTGGTTCTTGGGATTGACAGGGTTCTATTGTCAATTGAAGAGCGTAGTTGTCTTGTGGGGATGTAAGGAAGCAACAGTTCAGAGAGATAGACAGGAAAGTTAGGGTCAGTGAACGAGTTGAAGCATAGATTGGCAGACTTGTACTTGATGCGAGAGGATATTGGAAGCCAGTGGAGTTGCCGCATGTTTGGTTGAATGTGGTCGTGTTTCTTTGATTTAAAAAATGAGTCTGCATGCTGAGTTCTGTGCCTTCTGAAGTTTGTCTATGTGGTGTTGAGGAATGCCTGCGAGAAGAGTGTTACAGTAGTCAAATTTTGAAACTTACTCACTTCTCTGCTCTCAAAAAGTGGCATCAAAGGAGAGGAGGTGTCTAATGGTGCTGATTTTTCTAATTTCGTTATATGCTGATCTGCATATATTCGTGACATGTTTGTCCATGGAGAGGGTGTCTGTAAGCGTGACTCCAAGGTTTCTGGCAGAGGAAGAGAGTGTGATGTCAGAGTTGCCAATAGATATAGAAGAAGGAGCGGATGGAGGGAGAGGTTTGTTTTGAGAGTGGATGAGAAGGATTTCCGTTTTATCATCATTTAGCTTCAGTTTGTTGCAAGTCATCCAACGCTTTACGTCGTCCACGCACTCCTGTATGCGAAGGATTGTGGCATCAAGTTGATCAGGAAAGCAAGAGTCACTGATTTGAGTGTCATCAGCAAAGGATTGCCTGGAAACTGAGTGGTGGCTAATGAGAGATGATAGAGGTTTAGTGTAGAGAATGAAAAGGACCGGCCCAAGGACCGATCCTTGAGGAACTCCAATAGACAGGGCTGAAGGTTTGGAAGAGCGGTTGAAAATAGAGACTGAGTTCTTTCAGAAAGATAAGATTGAAACCAGTTGAAAGCTGAGCCAGTAAGTCTGAAAGAAAGATGAAGACGGTCAAGAAGAATCTGGTGGTCAATGGTATCAAATGCAGCAGAGAGATCTAACTGAGCGAGAATAGAGAGTTTGCCACCGTCCATCGCACGCATGACTCGGACCAGTGCTGTTTCTGTGCTATGACCAAGTCGGTTGACGGAGTGAGAGGAAGGATAGAGATTGCGAGAGTGAAGATAGTCAGAGAGCTGAGAGAGTATGAGTTTTTCTATGATTTTTGAGAGAAAGGAGAGGTTGCTGACGGGGCGGTAATTCTTGAGTGTGTTAGG
This sequence comes from Lymnaea stagnalis, assembly GCA_964033795.1. Lineage (NCBI taxonomy): Eukaryota > Metazoa > Mollusca > Gastropoda > Lymnaeidae > Lymnaea > Lymnaea stagnalis. The sequence continues at coordinate 104,881 of CAXITT010000233.1, read as the reverse complement.
GTCAACTGAGAGTTTCTTTAGGAGTCATATATGCTATGACATTCTGATACGTGTTGATATGTTGTATGACATCCTCATCAGTGTTGATATATGCTATGACATTCTCATCAGTGTTGATATGTTGTATGACATTATCAAAGTGTTGATATAGTGTATGACATCCTCATCAGTGTTGATATATGCTATGACATTCTCATCAGTGTTGATATGTTGTATGACATTATCAAAGTGTTGATATAGTGTATGACATCCTCATCAGTGTTGATATATGCTATGACATTCTCATCAGTATTGATATATTGTATGACATACTCATCAGTTTTTATATATCGTATGACATTCTCATCAGAGTTGATATATTGTATGACATTCTCATTAGTGTTGATATATTGTATGACATTCTCATCGGTGCTGATATACGCTATGACATTTTCATCAGTGTTGATATATTGTATGACATTCTCAAATTGTTGATATCGTGTATGACATCCTCATCAGTGTTGATATATGCTATGACATTCTCATCAGTGTTGATATGTTGTATGACATTCTCAAAGTGTTGATATATTGTATGACATTCTCATCATCAGTGTTGATATATGCTATGACATTTTCATCAGTGTTGATATTGTATGATATTCTCAGCAGTGTTGATATATGGTATGACATTCTTATCAGTGTTGATATATTGCATGACATTCTCAAAGTGTTGATATATTGTATGACATTCTCATCATCAGTGTTGATATATGCTATGACATTTTCATCAGTGTTGATATTGTATGATATTCTCAGCAGTGTTGATATATGGTATGACATTCTTATCAGTGTTGATATATTGCATGACATTCTCAAAGTGTTGATATATTGTATGACATTCTCATCATCAGTGTTGATATATGCTATGACATTTTCATCAGTGTTGATATTGTATGATATTCTCAGCAGTGTTGATATATGGTATGACATTCTTATCAGTGTTGATATATTGCATGACATTCTCAAAGTGTTGATTATTGTATGACATTCTCATCAGTGTTGATATAGCTATGACATTCTCATCAGCATTGATATATTCTATGATATTCTCATCAGTGTTGATAATTGTATGAGATTCTGATCAGTGCTGATATATTGTATGACATTCACATTAGTGTTGAACTATTTGTTACATTCTCATCAGTGTTGATATAGTGTATGTCATTCTCATCAGTATTGATATATTGTATGCCATTCTCAACAGTGTTGAATTTCTGCTGATTGTCAGTAGTATCACACATAATTCATTATTAGTACCATTATTAAGATATATTTCACGTATGCACAATCAATGAATAGGTAGAAGTCAAGAGATATGAATTACTATTGCAACATAATTTTTTCCATGGGGAACACTTTTGTAAAAAAAAATAATAATAGTAGTGATACTTCACATTGGATGAAACTAGATTCATGTTCAGCTGCTCGTGCTTGTCCTTGATATTCAAGGTCAACCAGTGCACTCAATGCCCCCGTAGACTGACCTCCAACCCAACCCATCATTGATTCCTATTTCCCGTCACGTGACCCCCCCCCCCTCCTATCTCCGACTTCCGGTTATCACAGTCAACTAGAGCCCGTTTAACAAAGCGTTAGCAACGAAATCCGGAAAGTGTTTTACCCCCCCCC
>CAXITT010000233.1:88906-102482 GCA_964033795.1 Lymnaea stagnalis | reverse complement strand
CCCCCCCCCCCCCGCCCACCCAAACCATCTCCAAGTACAAATGTTCAAGATATACCCATTTTTTTAATACACGTTCCAGCAAATTAGAAACGTCACTGAATCGTCGTCATTTCACGTCATTTGCGGGGAATGGTCACGTGCCGATGACGTAGTGTGTCCGAGGGTGACCGACGGAGACCCCAAAGTGAGTGCCAATCAAAACGATTGAGACGTCGCGCGGTTAGCCAATCGGTGTAGATTACGCAAATAGAAAATAATTTAGAGGACCGTGTCGGGGCGTGACCCGAGCTCTCGGGTTTCCCGGTCGACCCGGTCCACATTATTTTGTCCCCTCCGTGTGGCCCGTGAACCGTGGTGCCGGGGGTCCGTTTCCCAGATGAGCCGCCGTCGACCAGTGCGGCGGGCCACAGGGCCGGGAGAGTGGCCTTGTTGTTTCTCTTCATCAATGTGATGAGGTAATTACCCCCTCACCCCCTTTTTTTCCCCTCTCAAGTGAGGTGGGGGTGGAGTGGGAGGGCGTCAGGGGGAGTTTTATTTCCTCTGAATAAACGCCCCGGGTTACGGAGAGGAAAGCCGTTAATTCGCTGAAATCCACATTTGCGCAATTACCATTGTTTGTCTCTCGCGCCACTGTCAGGTGAGGTGAAACGGCACGTGGCGGCCAGTATTTAACATAGAAAGCCACCCCTTTTCGCGTGAAAAATGATGTGCCCCCCCCCCCCCCTTATGGGCAAGGGGGTCACGTGACGCCGGCCGAAAGCATGAAGGTGCGTTGGCAACTTATCTCAAACGGATCGTATACTAGGACTGCGTGTTTCCATTTCACCGACGGACCGAGGTGAGGCCCCTGTGTTAGATTGGCACAATTTCACGTGTTTTATGGGCCACCGGGGGGCGGCTGAGACTCGACTGGCGACTGGGACTCGAGTGTCGCCTTCTACCGTCGCCGGGGTCGCTTGCCGAGACGTTTGGCAATAAAGGCGGCTAAAGACCGTCAGGGATTAGATTGCCGGGACAAATCAAGATGTCAGAATATGATATCTTACGGAGGGCCAGGTCGGAACATGATATCCTGCGCATGGCCAGGGACGGTAGAACGCCAGGCGAGCCGCATCTTTCAAATATACAGCCATGAGTGGTCTGTTTGTGCGTGAGGGCGATTGCTCAACCTCGTCCCACTGTGGCGAGAGCGCTCAAGTTTACGTTGATATAGCAACTGTGATAACTTAAAGAATCGTTGATTAGGAAGTGGCATCTCAAAAGACGAGGATATTGGGGGATTGGGGGGGGGGTGAACTGATAACAACGACGAGTGATCGTGTGAAGTGAATATAAGGAAGAAAATCTGGGATGAAAAAAAAAATTTGCCGTTTTGGCTCGCATGTCGAGTATTTAAAAAAACAACAACACATACACATAGGTGCACCCAGGGCCAGCGCTAAGGCTAAGGGATGGTGAAGTGGGCTACCACCCAAGGCCCCGCGCGTTGTGTCCAGATTACANGGGGGGGGGGGGGGGGGGGGGTGAACTGATAACAACGACGAGTGAACGTGTGAAGTGAATATAAGGAAGAAAATCTGGGATGAAAAAAAAAATTTGCCGTTTTGGCTAGCATGTCAAGTATTTAAAAAAACAACAACACATACACATAGGTGCACCCAGGGCCAGCGCTAAGGCTAAGGGATGGTGAAGTGGGCTACCACCCAAGGCCCCGCGCGTTGTGTCCAGATTACAATGGCTCATTCAGCTTCGTGTTTTCGTTGTTTGTTTGTGATGACCTCGATATTGGTAACAATGGAGCCGCGATGAGGCATTTGGACCAGGGCAATTAACTGTTATAGGAAAAAAATTGGAATTTCGGTAACTAAGCGAGTGAACAAATATCCGTTATGACGCGTCCCATCATGACCAGCCAGACCCCAGTACGACTATAACGTGTCTTAATATCCAATCGGCGGAATATATAACGTCAACGGCCCCGCAAAATTCAATCTGTACACTGCCCGCAGCACCCTCCTAGCGCCGGCCCTGGTGCACCACACTGGTGACGCCCATGATGGTGTACTTCACAATGACTTTGGAATAAATTATGGCGTCTGTTTGACAGAAGACATAAAAAGTGTACTAAAAAACATGAATATTTAACATGTTCACTGGCAGTTACGTTAACTATGAGAGACTTTGTCAATGTATAGTACCGTAGTTTAGTATGTCCTGGCTCTATGGGTGGGACTGTAGTGTGTGTGGGGGAGGGCTGTAGGGATGGGACTGTAGGAGTGGGGCTGTAGGAGTCGGACTGTAGGAGTGGGGCTATAAGAGTGGGTCTGTAGGAGTGTGGCTGTAGGAGCGGGGCTGTAGGAGTGGGGCTTTAAGAGTGGGGCTGTTGGACTGTAGGAGTGGGGCTGTAGGAGTGAGCTGTAAGAGTGGGGCTGTTGGAGTGGGGCTGTAAGGGTAGGGCTATAGGGATGGAGTTCAAATTGGCCCCACCTCGATATAAAAAAGAAAAAAGTTCAGAGGAGGGTTGCAACATTTTTAAACCACGGAAACTTTGTGTCATTTGATTTGAACTCCGAGCGCACATGTAGAGAGGTCATAAGTCTGCCATGGCCTTACAGCATATTACAACAATGTCTGAATGCCATGACCTCACAGAATATTACAACCCATGTAAAAATGCCCCGACCTCACAGAATATTACAACAATGTCTAAATGCCACCTGACATAATAGTACAATAATGTCTGAATGCCATGACATCACAGAATATTAGAAAAAATGTCTGAATGCCATGACATCACATCATATTACAATAATGTCTGAATGCAACGACCTCACAGAATATTAGAAAAAATGTCTGAATGCCATGACCTCACAGAATATTACAACAATGTCTGAATGCAACGACCTCACAGAATATTATAAAAAATGTCTGAATGCCATGACCTCACAGAATATTACAACAATGTCTGAATGCAACTATTTACCATCTAAGCCCAAGCCAAGCTTTTCTTCTCACACTAACAATCACCATTTATGTTGTATTCCCAAACCACGAGGTACATCTCTTCTCCAAGCGTTTCCTGCCTCCTGATTCCTGCAATTAATGACAACAAATCTCGAGGGTGGCTCACTTTGAGAAGGAAGAACACTCCCCCCCCCCCCACACACACACACACACTTTAAAACCACCGCCACCAAAATATGTCTGAGTTATAATCACAGAAGGCTAAACTCAATCGTATCGATCACCTTCTTCTCGATCACCTTCTTCTCGATCACCTTCTTCTCGATCACCTTCTTCTCGATCACCTTCTTCTCGATCACCTTCTTCTCGATCACCTTCTTCTCGATCACCTTCTTCTCGATCACCTTCTCCTCGATCACCTTCTTCTCGATCACCTTCTTCTCGTGCGTAGCTTAATTATGTTTCAACACTGACTCTCTTTGTCTTTCTTAACATTTACAAATGAGCCATCCGAGACTAGACGATTGCCTTTAACATTTACAACTGAGCCATCTGAGACTAGACGATTGTCTTTAACATTTAAAACTGAGCCATCTGAGACTAGACGATTGTCTTTAACATATACAACTGAGCCATCTGAGACTAGACGATTGTCTTTAACATATACAACTGAGCCATCTGAGACTAGACGATTGTCTTTAACATTTACAACTGAGCCATCTGAGACTAGACGATTGTCTTTAACATCTAAAACTGAGCCATCTGAGACTAGACGATTGTCTTTAACATATACAACTGAGCCATCTGAGACTAGACGATTGTCTTTAACATATACAACTGAGCCATCTGAGACTAGACGATTGTCTTTAATATTTACAACTGAGCCATCTTAGACTAGACGATTGTCTTTCTTAACATTTACAACTGAGCCATCTGAGACTAGACGATTGTCTTTCTTAACATTTACAACTGAGCCATCTGAGACTAGACGATTGTCTTTAACATTTATAACTGAGCCATCTGAGACTAGACGATTGTCTTTAACATTTACAACTCAGCCAGCTGAGACTAGACGATTGTCTTTAACATTTACACCTGAGCCATCTGAGACTAGACGATTGACTTTAACATTTACAACGTACTAAACACCAAGGGAATGATTGTAAATGATTTGACGTATTATGCACCAAGCCAGGGTAACTAAATCGTCTGACGTGACGCGACTCAGGTGGACGTTGATAAGAGATCAGTCATCGTTGATGGTTATCATGCATGTGGATGACGATCGGTGGCGCGGGGCACACGTGCCGCCAACCCCCCCCCCCCCCCCCCCCCACCCATGGTGTATGCCGGGCATAGGACGCCATCTTGAGTCGATGATAACGTCATACAGAGTTAGATTTACAATCTTTTTTTTTCTTTCTTCTTCAGTTAAGTTTTGTAACTCAACAACATCCGGGCCCCCAGGTGTAGTTGCTCGTGTATTGATTGAGGGCTGTATAATTGTAACTGTGCATGTTGTAACTTGCTGTAACTTATTGGGATTGTAATTATTGCAAAGGTACTTATTGTAAATGTAATTATTGTAAATGTACTTATTGTAAATGTACTTATTGCAAATGTAATTATTGTAGATGTACTTATTGTAAATGCAATTATTGTAAATGTACTAATTGTAAATGTGCCTAATGTAAATGTACTTATTGTAAATGTACTTATTGTAAATGTACTTATTGTAAATGTACTTATTGTAAATGTAAATATTGTACCTGTGCCAATTGTAAATGTACTTATTGTAAATGTACTTATTGTAAATGTACTTATTGTAACTGTGCCAATTGTAAATGTACTTATTGTAAATGTACTTATTGTAAATGTACTTATTGTAAATGTACTTATTGTAAATGTACTTATTGCAACTGTACTTATTGTAACTGTGCCATATGTAAATGTACTTATTGTAAATGCACTTATTGTAAATATATTTATTTTAAATGTACTTATTGTAAATGTACTTATTGTAAATGTACTTATTGTAAATGTACTTATTGTAAATGTACTTATTGTAAATGTATATAATAATCGGCATCCTTCCGTCTCGTGAGACGATGGTGCATCACCGTTGGGTTGGGTTGCATTTTCTCGAGTGGCTGTGCAGTCCCATCCTTGAGTGACAGTCTTTACCACAGTTTTTACACACGAGTTCCATGCTTCTAAATGTTTTGGCCTTTCTCCTAGCTCTTCTGTCTGCAGCCTCTTCCATTCTTCGCTCCTCGGCTACCATGACGCCCTCTTTGACAACTGTGCGCCACGTAGATCGGTCTTTTGCCTTACACTCCCAGTCACTTGTATGCATTTTGGCTGCTTTCATGTCCCTTTGACAGACATCTTTAAATCGCAGACGTGGGCGACCTGTTTTCCTCTTACCCGAAGCAAGTTCCCCATATAGTAGGTCTTTCGGAATGCGGCCGGGACTCATTCTTTTAACATGACCTAGCCATCTCAGGCGTGTTTCACTAAGGATTGTGAACATGCTTTGGGTATTCGCACGCATTAGGACCTCACTATTAGTCACTTTTTCTTGCCATTTAATACCAAGTATGCGACGCAGGCATCTCATATGGAAGCTATTAAGCTTGCGCTCTTGGGATGTATAGGTGGTCCATGTCTCGCTCCCGTATAGTAGTGTACTGATGACACAAGCTCGATAGACGCACAGTTTGGTTTTCTCCGTTAGCTTGGTGTTTTGCCAGACCCGTTTATTTAGTTTAGCCATTGTGGCAGCTGCCTTGCCGATTCTGCTGTTAATTTCTTCTTCAATGGACAGTGTATTGGAGACCTTGGACCCCAAGTAGGTGAAGCTGTCCACAACCTCCAAGTTTTCATTATCGATTTTTATGTTAGGTGGAGGTCGAGTGTCTTGGGCCATGATGTTTGTCTTTTTCAAGCTGATTTGCAGACCAAATTCTTTGCAGGCATTGGAGAAGCTTGACACGAGTTGTTGCAAACCAGTTTCTGTGTGTGCTGTTAGTGCCGCATCATCCGCAAATAGTAGCTCGCGAATTAGGACATCTGTCGTTTTGGTCTTGGCTCGGAGGCGGGCAGTGTTGAAAAGTCCTCCATCAGCTCTGGTGTGTAACCAGATTCCCTCACAGCTATCCTTGAATGCGTATCAAAGTAGTACAGAGAAGAATATTGCGAACAGTGTTGATGCGAGTACACAACCTTGTTTAACTCCGCTTCTGTCTGGAAAGGATTCTGACTTGGCTCCATCGAACTGCACTGTACCCTGCATATTTTCATGGAACTCTCTGATGATGGCAAGTAGGTGAGGGGGACAGCCAATTTTTGCCAGTATTTTGAATAGCCCATTGCGATTGACGTAATCAAAGGCTTTTGAAAGGTCCACAAAGGCAATGTTCAGTGGCATCTGCTGCTCTCTGCATTTTTCCTGGAGCTGTCGTATGGAGAACACCATGTCTATGGTAGACCGCCCAGACTGGAAACCGCACTGAGATTCTGGATAGACACGAGATGCTAGACTCTGTAAACGTGTTAGTATGACACGGGCAAAGGCCTTTCCTACAATACTAAGGAGTGAAATGCCGCGATAATTATTGCAATCACTCCTATAACCTTTGTTTTTATATAGTGTCACTATATTTGCATCCTTTAGGTCTGGGGGGATGTAGCCCTGTTCCCAACAGAGGGACAGAATCTCGTGCAATGGTTGGAGTAAAGCTATCTTACCACTCTTTAGAGCCTCTGGTGGTATTCCATCATCCCCAGGCGCTTTTCCACAAGCTAAGCTTTCAATAGCTTTGCTCAGCTCTTCCTGTGAGGGCACGACATCAAGTTCTTCCATGAGTGGCATATCTGGGATGTCATCTAGAGCGGTGCTGGAGACTGTGGTAACTTTTGAATACAATTCCAGATAATGCTAAACCCACCGTTTTAGCTGTGCTGCCTGGTCTTGGATAATTTCTCCACTTTTGGACTTTAGAGGAGCAACTTTGGACGTCAAGGGGCCAGTTGCCTTTTTGATGTTTTCGTACATTGCTTTTGCATCGCCCATATCTGCAGCTGACTGTATGCTGGAACAGAGGTTAAGCCAGTAGGTATTGGCGCAATTACGTGCAACCTTTTGGGCAAGTGACTTGGCTGTTTTTAAGGCATGCAACCTGTCGGGTGTAGGCTTTTCCTTGTAAGCCGTAAGAGCTTTCCTTTTGGCTTCAGTGACAGGTTTCATCTCGTCCCAATGTTCATCAAACCAGTCCGTGTTTTTGTGAGATTTTTTGCCAAAGGCCTGTATTGCGGATGTATAGATTGTGTCTCTGAGATGCGTCCATTTCGAGTCAATGGTGACGCATGGGGACATCCTTGAGATACCTTCCTTCACCTTGTCTGTGAACAGCTGCGTTAGCGCAGGGTCTTTCATGCAGAAGGTATTGATACGTGGACATCCCTTTTTCTTGGTGTGGTACGAGTTTTTCCTCATTATTCGTACCTTGCTGGCGACAAGGGAGTGATCCGTGTCACAGTCGGCACTGTGGTAGCTGCGAGTGAGTAGGATGCTAGCTAGTTGTGCACGCCTGGTGTTGTTGAGGTCCAGCTGGTGCCATTGGCGGGATCGAGGGTGTCTCCAAGATACTTGATGTATATCCTTGCACTTGTTGGTCACACACAAGCCTCGTGAGCAGCACAATTCCAGAAGCCTCTGTCCATTTTCATTTATCTTTCCTCTTCCAAAGAGTCCAAGGCATGTGGGCCAGGCTTCGTGGTCGCTCCCCACTTTAGCATTGAAATCTCCCAGGAGGTAGATTGCCTCGTCTTTGTGGATGCTGGCTATTGCCTGGTCTAAAGCTCCATAGAACTGGTCCTTCTCTTCCGGAGTTGAACAGAGAGTTGCGGCATATACACTAAGAATGTTTGCTGGACCCGCAGCTGTTCTGAGTCTTAGAGTGAGGATCCTCTCCGTGCCTGATGACGGGAGATCAATGAATGGTGTAAGAGTGTTCTTAACAGCGAAACCTACACCATGCTGTCTAGGTTCGTTTGTCGGTCTGCCTTGCCAGAAGAAAGTGTAATTTGCCTCTTTGAGTGAACCGTTGTCTGGGAGCCTGGTCTCCTGAAGGCAAGCGATGTCAATCTTTAGCCTTTTAAGTTATGTATCGATTATTCCTGTCTTCCGTGTGTCGTTTATTGACTGCGGGTCATCAGTGATGCCGGGACACATAGTCCTCACGTTCCAGCTAGCGATTTTTGTGTTTCTTGGTGCAGGGCTTAGTGGCCCACTTGTTGAGTGGTACTCTAATCTCCACGCACCCAGTGGAGAAGGCAGGCCATGACGGGATAGCACCTATTTGACTGGGGGCTGCCCAGTTTGAGGCTTATAACTGGTAACTGCTGCTTCCCGTGTTTTGTCGACACCTTGCGGCGACGCTGGAGTGTCCTCTCCAGAGGTGATGCAAGCCTGGTCGGGTATTATGGAGAATTAACTGCTGCCCTTATCCACCCTCTCCACGTCAATGGTGTAACCAAGGGAACGACTTGCGTCGATGCGGCTTGGCTTCCGTTGGCGTCGCAGGAGCTGCCGGTATGTACATAAGAGTTTTATGTATAGACCGCCTGTAGGTGCTCCATTTCCTGATTTTTCTGTCGGGGTTTACTCCCTTAGCCTTTCCCGAAGAGCGGGTATAGCCGCAAGGCAGCGGAGGATTTTGAAGTCGGAGTTTCCTTCTCCTAGATGAACCTACCAGCCAAGGTTTTAACGAGCATTATCTACCCGTAGGGGTGCCAGCAACAGGATTCATTCGAACCCGTGACTGATTGAAATTTATTTTGAAGTCTTGGTACCGCAGCGCACTATCACTTTGACCACCGCGCCCCCCTATTGTAAATGTACCTATTGTAAATGTACTTATTGTAAATGTACTTATTGTAAATGTACTTATTGTAAATGTACTTATTGTAAATGTACGTATTGTAAATGTACTTATTGTAAATGTACTTATTGTAAATGTACTTATTGCAACTGTACTTATTGTAAATGTACTTATTGTAACTGTGCCAATTGTAAATGTACTTATTGTAAATGTACTTATTGTAAATGTATTTATTGTAAATGTACTTATTGTAAATGTACTTATTGTAACTGTGCCAATTGTAAATGTACTTATTTTAACTGTCCTTATTGTGAATTTACTTATTGTAACTGTGCCTATTGTAAATGTGATTATTTTAAATGTACTTATTGTAAATGTACTTATTGTAAATGTACTTATTTTAACTGTACTTATTGTAACTGTACTTATTGTAAATGTACTTATTGTAAATGTACTTATTGTAAATGTACTTATTATAAATGTACTTGTTGTAAATGTACTTATTGTAAATATACTTATTGTTAAGTATTGAAAACGTACTTATTGTAAGGTACTTATTCTAAATGTACTTATTGCTACTGCCATTATTCTGACTTACCTTAATTTTGTGATTGTATTTATGATACGTTTGTAACTGTATTATTTTGAACTGTAATTATTGTAACTCTAATTTTGCGTAACGGCACCAATTGTTACTGCCAGAACCTATGGTAATCGAACTGAGTGAACATTCTGTGTCAGTCGTAGAGATAAGCTCAATAGACTGCCTGCGACACTTGTTATAGTTTGTCAGTCACGGGGAGAGGTTGACAATAGACCAGCTATAAACTGAACAAATGTTACACAAAAAAAAAAAGGCGGCAGTGCCGTGGTGTAGACAGATGCCGCACGGCACTGAAGTATCGAAGCTGCGCAACAGTTCACGTCAAACGCGTGCTAATTGTTTCATCATGAGGTGAGCACCCCAAAGCTTCTGTTCAATTAGTGATGACCCGGTCAGGCCCGGCTTACCGCGCCTCTCGAACACTACTCTAAAAACCAGCTGTTGTGCTGCCAAACAAAACACGGGTTAGGCGGTGGGGGGTGGTGGGGGTGAGAGGGATCGAACCGAGACGAGCCCCATTGTGGGTGTCTGGTGGTCTTCACACAACAGGTAGCTCAATCCAGGTGTCCCGCCTCGTGGAGTCCCAATTTTAAGTGGTAAGTTATGCACCTTATTTCTCTCCCTTGTTTGTGGAATAATAGGCGCGGGGTGGGGGGGGGGGGGGGGGGGGATTAGCATACGGTTAATTCAGAGCAACATTATCATAAAAATATAATTAATTGAATAATTTCGAAATGATTAATGGCGGTAAATTACAATCGTTTGAAAAGTCACGTGTTTTCACAATAAGCTTAGTTATGCACCTTATTTCTCTCCCTTGTTTGTGGAATAATAGGCGCGGGGTGGGGGGGGGGGGAGGGGGGGAATTAGCATACGGTTAATTCAGAGCAACATTATCATAAAAATATAATTAATTGAATAATTTCGAAATGATTAATGGCGGTAAATTACAATCGTTTGAAAAGTCACGTGTTTTCACAATAAGCTGTCACTTCAGTGCTACATCCTAGTCTGTCAGACAGCACTGTGTTGCATCCTAGTCTGTCAGACAGCACTGTGCTACATCCTAGTCTGTCAGACAGCACTGTGCTACATCCTAGTCTGTCAGACAGCATTGTGCTACATCCTATTCTGTCAGACAGCACTATGCTACATCCTAGTCTGTCAGACAGCACTGTGTTGCATCCTCGTCTGTCAGACAGCACTGTGTTGCATCCTAGTCTGTCAGACAGCACTGTGCTACATCCTAGTCTGTCAGACAGCACTGTGTTGCATCCTAGTCTGTCAGACAGCACTGTGTTGCATCCTAGTCTGTCAGACAGCACTGTGCTACTCCTAGTCTGTCAGGCAGCACTGTGCTACATCCTAGTCTGTCAGACAGCACTGTGCTGTATCCTAGTCTGTCAGACAGCACTGTGCTACTCCTTGTCAGTCCGATATGGTACTGTTCTATCGTCTATTCAGTGAGACATGGTACTGTTCTACTTCCTAGTCAGTAAGACATGATACTGTTCTATCGTGTCGCAGTGAGAAATGGTACTGCTCTATCGTCTAGTAAGTGAGACATGGTACTGTTATATCGTCTAGTCAGTCAGACATGGTACCGAGCTACCTCTTAGTCAGTCAGACATGGTACTGTTCTATCGCGTAGTCAGTGAGATATGGTACTGTTCTAGTCCTAGTCAGTCACACATGGTACCGTGCTACAGTCTAGTCAGTGGGACACAATACTTTGCTTTTTCCAAGTCAAGGCAGGCATACCCTAATTTAAACTCATTTGTGGAAGAATGAAAAAAAAGGAGGAACAATCTGGTTATCTACGAAACAAACTGTCTCTTTACAAAATATAAACAGTAGCTAAGGGTATCTATGAAGCTCACGTCAAATTATTATGAGATTTCTGGTCACCTGACTTCACAAGTACTTCCCACTTCGTTAAATGTCTTCTAGCACCAAAAGATTCCTTTTCCCTCCCTTATTCGTATTCACTGTGTACGTGCGCCAAGACATCAGCTTGCGGTCCTCAAATATTTGTTCTATTGTTGACTCCGATCCGCTAGTTGTCTTATGATTTTGGGGGAGGGGGCGTGTGTGTGTGGGGGGGGGGTCAATGTTATTTAAGATCCACTTTAGACTCACAACTAATGTCACGTGATGTACCAGTGCACGACTTCGTTTCAATTTATGTCGCTAGTTGTCTTATGATTTTGGGGGAGGGGGCGTGTGTGTGGGGGGGGGGGGTCAATGTTATTTAAGATCCACTTTAGACTCACAACTAATGTCACGTGAAGTACCAGTGCACGACTTCGTTTCAATTTATGAGGTACTTAAAATGCAACAGTGGTACTAGTGAGGGACCCCACCCCGCACATTATTTTCGCTGCACGGGTTTGTCCCCATGATATATGGAACGCACGGCGTCGCATCTTGGTGTGCAAAGTTGAGGAATAGAATGGGATTTTTTTTTTGGAGTCACCCCTTTCATTGCGACTAATCTAATGAGTCTTGTATAGCCGGCGACGTCTCCAGGGTTACTACACTACGTACTGGCAACACAAGTAACAATCTCAATGTAGGAGCGGCGATGATTTATTCCCCCTTTGAAAAGTCGTGTCATTTCTGAGGCGCGTGCCACCGTCAGGGGGCGCTCACGGGCTATCGTGTGGAACGCCCCGTGACTTCCATGAGCCGCTGTTTCCGTGTGCGTGCGTGTGTGTGTGTGTGTGCTGCGGTGGGGGCTGCTGGGGGCAGCTCTTTCAATCATTCCGTCCCATCAACCCTAAAGGAGCGTTGTTAAAGTGTTAAAGTACTGAACCCACGACCACCGAATGCCACTACCCTGCAATTAAAGAGTTATTTTCATTATTCTCATCCAGAGTTCTGTCCGCTAACAATAACTAAACGACTAAACACACACACACACACAAAGGATTCTGTTTCTTTCATAAGTTTAAACAACAACAACAAAAAAAACAACAACAAAAAACAACTATTTCCTCTTATTCCTCTTGACGTACTTTGCTTTCAGGCGGCATCTTGCTTGGTTGGTCAGCCCACAAGGCGAGTGTAGAAAGTGCTGAACACTAGAGGGCGCAACCAACTAAAAAAAAACATATTTAACACCATAGAGCAGCAAAGTAAACCTCGAACCCGTGGGTGAGGATTACAGACTTCAACCAGTGTGTTTATCTAATCGGCTTGATGACCCTCAGAGAAGGACAGCGGGGTCGAAGAGATCTTGAAAGGTCCATGACGTCCCTAAACTCCCTCTCGTGACTACTTCCATTCGGTCCATCGCATCCCTGGACAACTCACAACTGTGACAAAGACACAATAAATCCAACAACCCCCACTCCCCCCCACCCCCCCTCCCAAACCACCACCTATTCGCTTTTCAAGATAAGTGTGTCGTACGATATAAACAGGTTAAAAATAATCATAGGAACAAAATCATAAATTATTTATGCCAGCCTAAATTTATAAATTTGCGCAGAACAAATTAAAGTTAAATTTTTTTGTTTTTAAAATTCTTTAAAAAAAAAATAATTGAGTTTTAGAGTATTGTGTAATGTTTCACAAGTTTCGATCGTCCATTCGGTTAGAGATTAAAAAGATATAAAAATAACAATGTTTAGAAAATGAAAATGACGTAATAAAAGCAAGCTGGGGGAAATGAAAGGTCAGGGTCTCAAAGTTCATTAGTGTTGGTGCGTTGTTGTTTTCAAAGAAGACTTGGTACAAGGGAAGTCAGCGGTCCATTGTTGGTTGTCGTGTTAAGTCATGCATGGGACTATCTTCAAGTCACTGAGACCAGAGAATCACCTGCGGCCACCTCACCGTGGCCGCCTGGACAATACAAAGCTTTGCATAATTTGACTTCGTAGGTCGGGTCGGGATAATCTCACGAAGCCCCCCCCCCCCTTTTTTTTTACCCCCTTCCCCCCACCCCCCTCCCTCCGACTGGAGCGGATAAGACGACGAGACCATTCAAGATTTATGACTAGACTGTTTCCATTGTGCGGGTACAATCATATGATCGGGTGAAGAAAAGATCACTCAAGTATAACGTACTGAAGTCTTTGGTTTAATGGTCAGCCGGCCCGTGGGGGGGGGGGGGGGGGGG
>CAXITT010000233.1:47778-80522 GCA_964033795.1 Lymnaea stagnalis | reverse complement strand
GAGGGGGGGGGCGAGCATTTTGTTCAGATCAAATTATGCATAACATTTTGTTCGGGAATTAATTGAGCCATTCTAAACAGATTAGTTGTTTATGGCTTAATAATTGTGACACCCAGTCGAATTGTGACATTCAGTCGAATGGTGACAATCAGTCGAATAGTGACATTTAGTCGAATTGTGACATTCAGTTAATTGTGACATTCAGTCGAATTGTGACATTCAGTCGAATTGTGACATTTAGTCGAATTGTGACATTCAGTCAAATTGTGACATTCAGTCGAATTGTGACATTCAGTCAAATTGTGACATTCAGTCGAATTGTGACATTCAGTCGAATTGTGGCATTCAGTCGAATTGTGACACCCAGTCGAATTTTGACATTCAGTCGAATAGTGACAATCATCGAAATTATGACACCCAGTCATATTGTGACATTCAGTCGTATTGTGACATTCAGTTAATTGTGACATTCAGTCGAATTGTGACATTCAGATGCTTTGAGTCATATTACCTACACCTAATGTAAGACTTACCATTTTATGGTATATTAGGATACCAATTTATGGTATATTAGGGTAAGTCTCCCAATTGGATTATTCAAAGTACAATATAGAATTCGAAAATATTATATGTTTTTGTAATTCTTCGTAATGTGCTTCATGTACACATCACTAAGTTAATTAGCCGTGAGTATACGTAAACATCACTAGATGTGAGCGGACTGTCGTACACGTACACATCACTAGATGGGAGCGGCATGGTGTACATGTATTCATCACTAAAGGTAGTTAGCCACGCGTACATGTACACATCACTAGGGATGAGTGGTCTGGCGGACATACACACATCACTAGTGATGAGCGGGCTGGCGTACTTGTGCACATCACCAGAGGTAAGTAGCTGCGCGTACATGTACACATTATTAAATGTAAGAGCTCTGGCATATACGGTCAATATATATTCTCGTATACGGTCAATATATAGCGTCATATGCGGTCAATAGATAGCGTCATATACGGTCAATATAAAGGGTCATATACGGTCAATATATAGCGTCATATATGGTCAATATATAGCGTCGTATAAGTCAATATATAACGTCATATGCGGTCAATATATAGCGTCATATACGGTCAATATAAAGCGTCATATACGGTCAATATATAGTGCCATATATGGTCAATATATAGCGTCGTATACAGTCAATATAAAGCGTCATATACGGTCAATATATAGCGTCATATACGGTCAATATAAAGCGTCATATACGGTCAATATATAGCGTCATATACGGCCAATATAATAATAGTAATAATAATAAGACGTCTTATATAGCGCGGTACGCCAGCCTAAGGCTGGGCTCACCGCGCTGTACATAAAAATTTTATCAATTTTATCATGACATTAAAATAAAATACATTTATGAAATAAAGAACAGCAATGTATATTCACCCACCCCACCACATAACTTTTACAAGGCAAACCATGGACGGCAGCCAGCAAGATCATTTATCGGTCAGAGGAGGGGAATCAGTCAGGGTAGTATAGTTTAAAGAGATATGTTTTGAGTGCAGTTTTGAAGGCCTGGGTGGTTGGTATATTGCGTTTGTGTAGCGGCAAAGAATTCCATTGTATGGGGGCGCAGAAAGAGAAAGATCGTTCACCATATGTTTAAGTGTGTGTCTTGGGAACGGACAGAATACGCGTGTCTGCAGAGGAGCGAAGCTGTCGAAGGGGTGAATAGATAGAAAGAAGTTCGGTTAGATAGGAAGGGCAGCGTCGTATACAGTCAATCTATAGCGTCATATAAGGTAAATATATAGCGTATACGGAGGTAAGGGGGTCACGTGACCCACTGTGCTCACCTGAAGACTTAGACTCCACCTACTCCCCACTCCCTAGGGATGTTAGTACCGTTTTATTTTCGGAAAACCATTTTTTTTTTGGTTTGCTTGGTTTTAGAAGTCCGGCTTTTGACCGGTTGTCCGTTGTTATTCTAATCAGTTTTCGAGTCCTGCAGGAACGTCGTGTTTTTATTGCTAATAAATATATTTTTAATAAATATTTATGACGGAGTTGGGGGTGGAGATGGCCCTTCGGGAGATATTTCATTCTATGTGGGCGGCGGGACATTTTCGGTTCAATTCTTCATATGCATTTTTGACTATTTTACTTTATAATAATATTCTACCGAGAAACCCGCTTAGACACTGCAGATGTTTACCCCAACGTTTTCCCAACACAAAAAAAAAAAAAGAAAATATTACGCATCAAACGCACTTGCGATATTTTTACAAATTATCAAAAATCGAAGTTTTCATGAATAAATCCCCCCCCCTTCCCCCACTTTGTTTTTTTTTGTTTGAAAAACAGGAAAAACGAATTTTCGGTGGTGGGGGGAGGGGTGAGCTGAAAATTTGAAAAAAAATGTGTTGTCATCGGCAATGAGTCTATGTACCAAGTTTCAGCTCGATAGGTTGACGGAAAGTGGGTCAGTTAACCTTCCAAGGATGTTGCCAAACACCCAGCCACAAGGAAACAAGGACAAAAGAGAAGTCAATATAAATTATTTTAATCTACGAAAAATTCTTATGTTCAGGTGGTCTGCAATATACCGAAATAGCTGTATAACAATAAAATTAAACAGATATTTCACATTCTATCTAAACAGCTGTTTCACATTCTATCTAAACAATTTTTTCACATTCTATCTAAACAACTGTTTCACATTCTTTCTAAACAACTGTTTCACAACACCTCTTATTACACACTAAAAATCTGCTTACATCACTAAGGTACCTAGATTTATTTTGTAGGGTCAAATTAATTAATATATCATACAGCCATCCCCCCAGTGGCGCTACAGTAGGGCCCTGGCCTGCCTCACCACATCCTTCCACTCAGACGTAACTGATACTTTTCTTTTCGATGCTTGGATTCCCAGCTGCCGTAGATCCCTCTCCACATCATCCATCCGTCTAAGCCCAGGTCTGCCTTTGAGCCGTTTGCCTCTGGTTTGGGGAGGGGGGGGTGGCGCGTTATTATTGTAACTAAAGTAGAACAAATATACAGTAAACTGATCCATCCATCCATCCCTGTAGCGCTACAGCCCATGTAGGGCTTTGGCCTACCTCACTACTTCCTTCCACTCAGACCTAACTAATGCCTTTCTTTTCCATGCTTGGACTTTCAGCTGCTGTAGATCTTTTTCTACATCATCTATCCACCTAAGCCTAGGTCTGCCTTTGAGCCTTTTTCCTCTGGGGTATTGTGATGTACCCTCTTCGTTCGTCTGTCATTTGGCATTCTCTCTAGGTGTCCTGCCCAGCTTAGCCTGACTCTTTTTATTTCTGCCACTATCGTAGGATCCTGATTTAGACTGTATAATTCCTGATTGGTTCGTATTCTCCATCCATATTCATCCTTTGTTGGCCCATATATTTTCCTGAGAACTTTCCTCTCCCAAAACTGATACATGGTGGCTTGTAAAGGTTATGACTGGGTCGACTAAGGTCAAGAAACTCAGTGTCCTTCACGACCTCAAACAAGACCAAAAAAAAAAAAAAATAATAATAATTTTAAGTTGAAAATGTCCAAGTACAAAATAGTACCTGCTAATGCGGTGATAATTAGAAGCTATCTAATTGTCCAATAATTGAATTCGTTTCAATTGTGTGATAATTATTGAGAAGCCTTTGCTGAGAAACGGCGCTGTCGTAGGTCGAGGAATAGTGAAGGGGGGGATGAGCGGGCCCCTATTACCAAACAAGATGGCGCCATCCGTCCAATTAGCCGACCAAAACCTGGCCTGGCTTGTAGGTAATCAATATCTTGTGATGGGACAGTCTCCACAATCAAGCGATGGGCTTACAAAAAACAAAACTGCCCTTTGGCGTTTTTCAAATTTAGAGGCAGACGTACCGGGGGAAAAATCAGATGTCTGTCATGGGCGTTAAACCTTGGCCACTGTCGTCGGCTTTGTCTGACAGAATTAAGACTTTATGCGGCGTCTGACAGACTTTATGCGTCATTTGACAGACTTTATGCGTCATCTGACAGGTTCTGTGCATCACCTGACAGACTCTATGCGTCATCTGACAGACTTTTGCGTCATCTGACAAACTCTATGAGTCATATGACAGACTTTATGCGTCATTGACAGATTCTGTGCGTTATCTGACAGACTTTAGGCGTCATCTGACAGGCTCTATGCGTCATCTGACAGACTTTTGCGTCATCTGACAGACTCTATGCGTCATATGACAGACTTTATGCGTCATTGACAGATTCTGTGCGTTATCTGACAGACTTTAGGCGTCATCTGACAGGCTCTATGCGTCATCTGACAGATTTTTGCGTCATCTGACAGACTCTATGCGTCATATGACAGACTTTATGCGTCATTGACAGATTCTTTGCGTCATCGACAGAATCTATCCATCATCTGACAGACGCTATCCATCACCTGACAGTCTATATGCTCTATTTATTAGACTTGACCAGGGTTTCCCTCCTGGAGATCAATTTTGCTCATTTAAATTCACCGGGAGATTCTACCTTCACATTGCACCATAATAACTTTCGAAATAACAATTTATTTTAAAAATTGTCAGCATGAGGTCAAAGGCTGTCTGTCGCTTCTTGGCAGAATTAGTAAAACCTTGCGACTTGACAAATTCAGCAGATCTCGTCATTTCGTGTCAAACGCAGCTGCGTCCATTTTAAAAAACAAGAATCATTTAGCTTAGTTTTTATTATTTTACTATTATATTTTGCGCACCAGCCGGAAATTGAAGCAGTCACAACAAAAGCGTAGTATATATATCTACTAGATAAAGCCAGCCAAACGTTGGCGACATGAACTATCTATATATAGAATTCGCCAGCAAAGGTCAAACACCACAACGCAGGCTATATCTAGATACGCCAGAGTGTGGTTAAATAATGAGTTCACAAGCGCGCAAAATATAATTCCCGATAACTACGCTAAATGATATTTATCTATTTTTAATAACGCAACTGCGTTTGGTGCGTAACAGTGACGTAGCTAGGGTTGATGTCATCCGGCGCGGTAAACTCATGGTGTCACCCCTCCCTCCCCCGACTTGCAAGATGGATTTGTTATTGTTCAAATAAGTCCCCAGTATAACAATGACAAGAACAAAAACAAATTAATTAAAGGTCAGAAAGTAAATGTATTTAAGAACTGTATTTAAATATTTATAGGAGCCAGAATGATCAATACATTGATCGTGGGCCCTCAAAATTTAGAGGAAGAAAAAGTAACAACGCTAATGGTTAGTTTTACATTAAATTTACTTTATAAAAATTTTTCCTTTCCTGGTCTTCAAAGTTGCGAATCTGTCAATCCCTTGATTAATTTCAAGATACTTTCAACTGGTAGTAGAGCCAGATCAGAAAGCATTGACTATCCCGTGGTAGATCGTAAATAAGTCTTGATAAGTCTAAGTTTTGAAAAGCTCCGTTCACATGAAGCCACAGATACACAGATCGTAAGGCAATTAAAGATTGAGCGTGAGTGTTAGAAGAGACTCTAGTAAGTCCCATGCAGCTATGAATTTTATAACATCAAATACTGACAAGTCCTTGAATTTAGAAATTCAATATCATCTACCTTTAGCGAAGCCTAGGTATTTCTTTTAAAAGTTCATCTTCTGGATAACTCATCATAGTAAAAGGTTTATTTGGGAACAGACACCAATAACTCTTCTTCACCTGCTGACTGCTAGGAGACTCTTGAGTTGAATAGCCCCAAACATATCTGCTGCTTTCTTGATCACTGATGATTTTATCTGGAGTTCAGAATGAAAGCGAGCAATATACTCCAGATTCTCCCAACTGTTTTATTCTCGCAGAAAGAGTCCACCATTTATTAATTGTTCTCCTTTCATTCTCTTCTTAAACCTTTGTTTTCTCTTTACCGAAATATGGGACTGATTTAAAAGTACATTTTCAATAGCACGTTCCACAAAATGAACGCGCTTCTCATGCAGAAACAATCTTAAGGCCTCGAGGTTGATCACCACTTTGTTAAGAGTAAAGCCTTTATTCTCCATATACTTATGTGTAAGATTAACTTCCTCAAGTAGATCATCCCAAGTGTAAAGTTAGCAGATAAACGTGAAATCACAGCAGCATGTAAAAGACCGTGTGTTGTATAACAATTGTGCTCTAATGTTAAGAGGTGGTGCTAGTGACAAATCGGCCAAAATGTATTTCTGAACAATTTTCGACAGATTTGGTTTCAAAATCATTTTCAAAATTTTAAAAATAAATTTGAATTGATTATTAAAAATAAATAGACCATTTTGTAAAATATTATTTTGTTGACTTTAAAAAATGAGTAAAAATTCATTTTTAATGTTTTTAAATTTTAACGATTCAATTCATTCACTTAGAATCGTCCGACCATATCATATTTGGTTTCAGTGGAAAGCTTTATTTCTCAGAATCTAGATAACTATAGCTTCCTGCCATTTAGGAAAGTTACCGACCACTTCAATCGGCGTTGAATCATGGTCAAAAAGGTGTTTCTGACGCATCATTGGGATTGGTTACACGTGTGGAAAATTGACGTGTGATCGGTTATTCTTTTATGAAATTCCGTTAGACCGAGCGATGTGTGCTCTGTAAATATGCAATTTTTCAATTTGGTGTCACCCCCTAGGATGGTGTCACCCATTGTGGACCGCACCCCCCAGCTACATCTCTGGTTAACCCTATAAATGGATGAAAAGTCATTTTTAAACGGTGTTTTTCTGACCTAATTATAGAGTCGCCTCATTTCTGACGCTTCAACATATAACTTTTAACAAAGCACGCATTTGGATTGGTTACATGTGTGGGAAATTTGTGTGTGATTGTTTATCTTTTTATGAAAATCGGTTGGACCGAGCAGTCTGCGCTCTGTAAATTAAATATGCAATTTTTTAGTCGGGTGTCACCCCCTGAGATGGTGACACCCGGTGCGTTTCGTAACCCCGCACCCCCCTAGCTACGCCACTGGTGCGTAATATTTTCTTTTCGGAAATGAAATCGTCTCAATTTAAGTATTGTGTAAAAAAAAATATTCGGTTTAAAAGTGGTTGAGACATGAGAATATTAATATAGTTCATGGGCGTGAAATAAAAAGTGTGCAGTGACGTATCATGGGGGAAGGGGTGTAGCAAATATTGGGATTCTTAACTGTGCGTTACCTGAGTTCATGTTTTGTCAAGTAACTTTAGTAGATGGGAAGTTCACGCATTGCTGTCGCCAATGTTTGGTGGGCTATAGCTAGTAGTAAATGTATTCATTTGACACCATATTGATATTTAGACGATTTCGTTTTCCGAAGAAAAAAAATGACGTGCAGTTGGGTTATAAATGTATAATATCATTTAGCGTAGTTATCGGGAATTATATTTTGCGCGCTATTGAACTCTTATTGAACAATACTTTCTTTCAAACATTTAGAATTATTTATAATATACTCTCGATACCAAATTCGCTGATTAGGAAGTAGTCCATTAGGAAGCAGTCTATGAGTCACACCAGAAGCGTAGTTATATATAAGACGAGTCACATCAAAAGCGTAGTATATATATATAAGACGAGTCACACCAAAAGCGTAGTATATAGATAAGACGAGTCACACCAGAAGCGTAATACATGGAAGATATTTGTCATATGTTCGTCATATTTTTGTCGTATTTTTGTAATTTAAAAAAAAAAAAAATTAAAAAAAAAATAAATTAAAAAAAATTGTATAATTTCTGAAATTCACTTTGATCAAGGAGTGAGCAGAAATCTATGGTGCCGATGGCTCCCATGCGAAAGAGAGGTGATGGATTTTGGGGAGGAGGCTCATTAAGCTCCCCCCCAGGACATTTTTTTATCAATTCAGAATGCATGTATGAATTTGTGATCGTACTTGAATTTAGTTGTGCTCCTCTTTACACTTATGAGGAGAGCAACAGCCGACATTTAGGTGTCCCTTGACCTAGTTGTGCTTAACAGTGGACACATAGGTGTCCCTTGACCTAGTTGTGCTTAACAGCGGACATTTAGGTTCCCTTGACCTAGTTGTGCTTAACAGCGGACATTTAGGTTCCCTTGACCTAGTTGTGCTTAACAGCGGACATTTAGGTTCCCTTGACCTAGTTGTGCTTAACAGCGGACATTTAGGTTCCCTTGACCTAGTTGTGCTTAACAGCGGACATTTAGGTTCCCTTGACCTAGTTGTGCTTAACAGCGGACATTTAGGTTCCCTTGACCTAGTTGTGCTTAACAGCGGACATTTAGGTTCCCTTGACCTAGTTGTGCTTAACAGCGGACATTTAGGTTCCCTTGACCTAGTTGTGCTTAACAGCGGACATTTAGGTTCCCTTGACCTAGTTGTGCTTAACAGCGGACATTTAGGTTCCCTTGACCTAATTTTGCTTAACAGCGGATATTTAGGTGTCCCTTGACCTAGTTGTGCTTAACAGCGGACATTTAGGTGTGCCTTGACCTAGTTGTGCTTAACAGCGGACATTTATGTGTCCCTTTGTACAAGCGTAGCATCAGACATTTAGGTGTCACTTGACCTAGTTGTGCTTTTAGAATCCTTGATTTTTAGCTAGTTTTTAAAGAGTTATTATTATTTTTTTTAAATTAAAAATATTGATGTCTTTTAACTGAATTAAAAAAAAGGCATATTTCCGCCCCAAAATCTGTCGGTCACGATGAGCACCCTTAATATCATGGTAAGCACTGTTAATGTCCCTGTAAGCAATGTTAACATCACCGTAAGCCCCGTTAACATCACTGTAATCACTTTTAACATCACTGTAAGCCCCGTTAACATCACTGTAATCACTGTTAACAGCATTGTACACGGCGAACGAAAATGAAACAGAGCTATACGTATAATAGTTACCTTTTATTCCAGATAGGAAATAGAGAAACAGTGCTGGTTTCTGTAGCAATAGGTGTAACAATCGTTAATGTAACAATCGTTAATGTAACAATCGTTAATGTAACACTCGTTAATGTAACAATCGTTAATGTAACAATCGTTAATGTAACAATCGTTAATGTAACAATCGTTAATGTAACAATCGTTAATGTAACAATCGTTAATGTAACAATCGATAATGTAACAATCGTTAATGTAACAATCGTTAATGTAACAATCGTTAATGTAACAATCGTTAATGTAACAATCGTTAATGTAACAATCGTTAATGTAACAATCGTTAATGTAACAACCGTTAATGTAACAATCGTTAATGTAACAATCGTTAATGTAACAATCGTTAATGTAACAATCGTTAATGTAACAATCGTTAATGTAACAATCGTTAATGTAACAATCGTTAATGTAACAATCGTTAATGTAACAATCGTTAATGTAACAATCGTTAATGTAACAATCGTTAATGTAACAATCGTTAATGTAACAATCGTTAATGTAACAATCGTTAATGTAACAATCGATAATGTAACAATCGTTAATGTAACAATCGTTAATGTAACAATCGATACTGTAACAATCGATAATGTAACAATCGTTAATGTAACAATCGATAATGTAACAATCGTTAATGTAACAATCGATACTGTAACAATCGATAATGTAACAATCGTTAATGTAACAATCGATAATGTAACAATCGATACTGTAACAATCGTTAATGTAACAATCGTTAATGTAACAATCGTTAATGTAACAATCGTTAATGTAACAATCGTTAATGTAACAATCGTTAATGTAACAATCGTTAATGTAACAATCGTTAATGTAACAATCGATACTGTAACAATCGATAATGTAACAATCGTTAATGTAACAATCGATAATGTAACAATCGTTAATGTAACAATCGATAATGTAACAATCGATAATGTAACAATCGATACTGTAACAATCGTTAATGTAACAATCGTTAATGTAACAATCGTTAATGTAACAATCGTTATGTCGAGTTAAACATGTTCATAAATGGCATATTAAGGGCATAAATATGTTAAGAGACCAGGATAAATATTTACAAAAGATATCATATATATTAGTAAATTAATATTAATCTGTGGGAAGTTAAAGCAGTATACATTTCCCCCGAAGTTCAGTAAAGGTTTCTTTTGGAAAGCCAAACCACTCCAATGTTCTTCAGGTTGATCACAAGTTCAAGAGCATTAGCTACCTTTTTAACACCTCTTCGATATACTTTAACACCTCTTTGATCTACTTTTTAACACCTCTTTGATCTACTTTTTAACACCTCTTCGATCTACTTTAACAACTCTTTGATCTACTTTTTAACACCTCTTTGATCTACTTTTTAAAACCTCTTGGATATACTTTAACACCTCTTTGATCTACTTTTTAACACCTCTTTGATCTACTTTTAACACCTCTTCGATCTACTTTAACACCTCTTTGATCTACTTTTTAACACCTCTTTGATCTACTTTTTAACACCTCTTTGATCTACTTTTTAACACCTCTTTGATCTACTTTTTAACACCTCTTCGATCTACTTTAACACCTTTCGATCTACTTTTTAACACTTCTTTGATCTACTTTTTAACACCTCCTCGATCTACGTTTTAACACCTCTTTGATCTACTTTTTAACACCTCTTCGATCTACTTTAACACCTCTTTGATCTACTTTTTAACACCTCTTCGATCTACTTTAACACCTCTTCGATCTACTTTAACACCTCTTCCATCTACTTTTAACACCTCTTCGATCTACTTTAACACCCCTTCGATCTACTTTTAACACCTCTTCGATCTCCTTTAACACCTCGTCCCCAAGAACCCTCTAAAAACAAACACCTCGATTCTCTTTCCGATAACAAAATTTAAAAAAAAAAAAAAAACGAATTGAATTGACAATGGAAAACCCTGTTCACACCAAGTCCTCTTCGATCTACTTTAACCCCTCTTCCACCTTCTTTTAACCCCTCTTCGATCTACTTTAACCCCCCTTCGATCTACTTTTAACACCTCTTCGATCTCCTTTAACACCTCGTCCCCAAGAACCCTCTAAAAACAAACACCTCGATTCTCTTTCCGATAACAAAATTTAAAAAAAAAAAAAAAAGGAATTGATTTGACAATGGAAAACCCTGTTCACAACAAGTCAGTGTATGTCAATGCGCTTCCCACTATGGTTTGAAACAAATCAAATTGACAAATATCGTTCATTATGCCTTAAAAGTATGGTCAACAAATGCCCCTAGAAGTGGTACTCCTCTACACCACCATTACGAACTGCATGGCCGTATATTTGAGCCTGCTTCCTCCGTAAGGTATGTATGCCTCGGTGCTACCATTCACTAAAGAGAGGTTCGCTGGGACGAGCATATTAAAGATGTGTGCAACCAGGAAAACAAGACCCTAGCGTCCTTAAGGCAAAATTTAAAAATTGGCAAACCCCAGTGTGACGGAAAGAGCCAATAAAGCCTTTGACAACACCTGGCACATTTGCGTCTCTTGCCTCAGGCCTTCCAACACCCAGTTCAAGATAAGTAGCCTTTGCAACCCCCCCCCCCCCCCCCAAAAAAAAAAAAAAAAAAAATCTTCAACACCAGGCACAGAAACATTGCAAATCCCCTCTACATACATAAGAGCCAGAATGATCAATACAGTGATCGTGGGACTTTAATATATAGAGGAAGAGAATAAGAACTGATAGACTTCTTCGCAAACAGAAATTAGAATAGTCTAGCACCACTTGCTGTCAACGCTGTTTCCAAACCAAAAACGACCACCCTATGCAATGATGACAGCCACCATTTGAGTTCAAGACAGCCGTTGTCAACTAAACCAGCGCGGCATTTTGGCCGTCGCATGCGGAGATGAACAATGCTTTATTCGACTGTGTGAAAATAGCGTGGACCTTGAAATGCGCTTTCTTTTGATCAAGGTGAAGGAGAGTTGCTCATTTCTTCAGCCCCCCCCCCCCCACCCTTTTTTTTTATCCTGTCCTTGCCTAGTTTGATCAGCGGTGAGACATGGTCAAGACGACTGGAGAAAGACCAGGATGCAGTGGATGACCAGCAGTGTTTTTTGTGTCTCCCTTTAGGCGCTCCACAACATGTTTGCTAAACCGCCTTTCCACTCGGTGGATCATGTGAAGATGTCTTCTGCGTGGTCCACCAGATCCATTCTTCTGCGTGTTCCACCAGGTCCAGTCTTCTGCGTGGTCCACCAGGTCAAGTCTTCTGCGTGGTCCACCAGATCTAGTCATCTGCGTGTTCCACCAGGTCCAGTTTTCTGTGTGTTCCACTAGGTCCAGTCTTCTGCGTGTTCCACCAGGTCCAGTCTTCTGCGTGGTCCACCAGGTCCAGTCTTCTGCGTGGTCCACCAGATCTGGTCTTCTGCGTGTTCCACTAGGTCCAGTCTTCTGCGTGTTCCACCAGGTCCAGTCTTCTGCGTGGTCCACCAGGTCCAGTCTTCTGCTTGGTCCACCAGATCTAGTCTTCTGCGTGTTCCACTAGGTCCAGTCTTCTGTGTGTTCCACTAGGTCCAGTCTTCTGCGTGGTCCACCAGGTCCAGTCTTCTGCGTGGTCCACCAGGTCCTGTCTTCTGCGTGGTCCACCAGATCTAGTCATCTGCGTGTTCCACTTCGTCCAGTCTTCATAGTGGTCCGCCAGAACTAGTCTTCTGCGTGGTCCACCAGGTCCAGTCTTCTGCGTGGTCCGCCATGTCCAGTCTTCCGCGTGGTCCACCAGGTCCAGTCTTCTCATTGGAGAGCTAACTCTCGGGTCACACCATATATCCTTATGAGATTTTTATCATGAACCGTTCAACCAATCACATTTGATCTTTAGAATGCAAACCAGACACACAGCTCAGACCTTGACCGAAAGAAAATAAATAAAGCCATCGCAACAATGGCCTATGCTCGCCCACGACAGTGGATTACGGTACGTGAATTCACAGAGAACTTTGCTCTGATCAGTGAGGATATTTTAAGGGCACTACATTTTTTAAAATCAACGAATCAAAGACGTTTTGCTCTGAATAGATATACAGATAAGTTCGGAACCGTTGCTGTAGAGTGCATCAATGAATGAGACAAACACATTTTGTGCAAATAAAACAATAACGGTTAAGCTTTGATGATGGTTACGGAGAGGACAAATGCAAACGATGTATAAATATCATAGGCGTAGCTAAGGGGGGCAGGGGTGACAGGTGTCCCTGTGCGCCAGACGATGTATAAATATCATAGGCGTAGCTAAGGGGGGCAGAGGTGACAGGTGTCCCTGTGCGCCAGACTAGTTAGGGGCGCCAAATTGTGCTTTGATATTATTTTATTGATAGTAATGATGGGTTTAAGAGTTGAACAGAGAAAGGGGGCTCGTTAACAGAAATCTTGTCCCCGAGCGTCAAACACTCTAGCTACGCCTCTCATTTATGTATGTGTGTATATATATATATATATATATATATATATATATATATATATATATATATATATATATATATATATACTATCTAATATACCCGGCTTTGCACGGGATTGCATTTGGACCCCGATCCTAGTGGGACCCCGAGCCCATAGGACCCCAATCGTATGCTGATCCCGATCCCGGGGCAATCTCGTTTTCCGATGGGATCATGCTCAGTGCGATTTTGTTCCAATAATCTTTTAGATCATGTTATATAACCCTTTAGAACAATATAGAACATTCTGGAAGATTCTAGATTTTATTTAAAATGCTCCATGAAACCTATTAGAATTACTTTTCTAAGTAATTATTTTTCAAATACGAAATATTATACAACTAATTTCTACTACTATAACTATAGTATATTTAAATTAAAATAGGGGCCCCGGTGGGGGCCCATTTAATAAAGTACCTTTTTAGTTATGTCTGAGATTTGGGGCGATAAATTATAGCACTACAATTTAAATGTTCTCCCATTAAAATTGGTTTAAAAATGCCAAAGATATCGCCTTTTTAAACTATTAAACTTTCTGGAAAATTCTAGATTGGATATTATTAGTTTTATATCCACGGCTATTTCAATACGGACTAAGGGACTAGGAAGCGTAATGAACAAAGCTGGGCTTACATCCATACATTCACACAGAACCCATACCATTGTCTATCACTATTGATATTCATATAGCTTATAGAAGGAAAAATGAATTGGGGCCCCCGGCCCCAGAGATATGGATATTATGAGCTCAGTACCCTGCAGTATTTGAATATGGATGATCATGTGTATGTGTAATAAGTTTGGTCAAGATCCATCTATTCATGTAAGAGTACTAATAACGTTACTTTGGAGATGGTGTCGGTGGGTCGTCGAGTTCGCACTCATAATACCCCCCCCTCCCCGGCACTCCCCCAAACGGGCCAAGGCCAAAGCCCCAGACCGTGCGGAAGCGCGCTGGGAACTTCCCCCACTGGCCTGAGGGACGTCCGGCGGACCGATGGCGCTGCATTTAAAGCGTCCGCAGTCCACTCTCCTATGGGTCAGGACGGCTTTACTTCCTCTCCGGAGAGGTGGTGTTGCGTTACCACTCCCCACCTCCCAGGGAGCTGTCCGGTCGGGACTAGCGGGGACGAAACGGTCGCCTAGGGGCGGCTTTCTCAGGGCCGCGTCTTTTAAATCGTTGACAAGGGTTTGGGCGGCAACCCATTGCCTCATACCCATCAACGGCAACAAGTAATCATGTTAGCGCTCAACTTCCGTTGCGTTGGTAGTCATGCGTTTTGCCTGGGAGCTTTTAGCTACAGGAGGAAAACTTCCCCCTAGTAGTCGGGCACGCCACGAAGAGGCAAGATCCCGTGTAACACAACCGAGAGGCTTGTGGTGCTGAGCAACAGCCTCACAGAGCTCAGGTGCTGCCCGCCCGATGTAAGAGTACTAAGCCTATTGATATTTATATAAGGTCATATAGGAAAAAACGACATTTTGGGCCCCCGGCCCCAAATCAAATGTTATAAAAAGTTCGTAACCCCTTAAGAGTTCCTTCTGGATAATGATGGATATATGTGCCAAGTTTTGTCAAGATCCATCCATCCATGTGAAAGCCTTTGTGGAACAAACACCGCCCGCCACAAACATTCACTTTTATATATATATATATAATATCCCGTCCCCCCCCCCACCCTCAACTTGAAAGAAAGAAAAGAATAAAAATGGGCACTATCCAGTACAAAAGACTGTTTCTGGTAAGTCCTTTGTGAAACAAACACCCCCCCCCACAAACCTTCACTTTTATAAATATATATATAATATCCCGTCCCCCCCCCCACCCTCAACTTGAAAGAAAGAAAAGAATAAAAATGGGCACTATCCAGTACAAAAGACTGTTTCTGGTAAGCGTCCACCTTTTTCAGTACAGATGTGTTCATGATGGCCTACCGCCTGTCACTGTGCAAATTTGTTCACTATGGCCTACCGCCTGTCACTGTGCACATTTGTTCACTATGGCCTACTGCCTGTCACTGTGCACATTCGTTCATTATGACCAACCGCCTGTCACTGTGCACATTTGTTCATTACGCCTGTCACTGTGCACATTTGTCCATTACGCCTGTCACTGCACATTCCCCACTTCTTGGTGATTTCACGGCACCTAGTCTCGAAGTGTGGAACAATTGCTGGCAAGATTGGCTCATCCGCTGGCATCATGACTGGCAGGCGCCCGACGTGGGTGCGGCATGGGGGCGGCGTCGTGCACAGATATCTTGTTTGGATTTTATTTTGTTTAACCAGATTTTGAATGAAGCCGGGGTGCCACACTTCGTTAAATTAGCCCCAGGGGCACGGTTTCACATCAATGCATCATACTCCCCTATGTTTCAATCCCATGGCGTCCCTGCATGACAAGGTGAGCTTGGAGATAAAACTGCATTACTGTGTCACACTATCAACTGTTTGGTGTTTATTTATTTAAGAATGAGCTATGCTGAACGTAACGCCAAAGAACTGAAAAGATTTAAATACGTTGGGATTCTTAAAAACAATCATAGTTATTTTCTATTATTTTACGGAAATCGAATAAATTTAAATGCGCAAAAACATATTATATATCCGCTTTTATCTTAGTAAAAATTTAAGTATCATTATTATAAATTACAAATACATTTTAAGTTACAATTAAGGAACTATTTTAAAGCATTTTTTTGCGTTTGAAAGTTGTGACAAAAATTAAATAAATAATTATAATCAATGAATTACACCATAATCACATTTATCGGGAAAACCCAAATGTTACGTACTGTTATCAGCATGGAGAAATTAAACTCTTACTTATCGCTCGTTCTAAAACAGTACACAACAAAAGACGATACCATATGTTAAATACAACAACAAAGAATACGATACTCACACCAGGGTTAATTAAAATTAATAAATTTTATTATGTAAATTATAAATTACCAAATTAAAAAGAAATATAATTAAAGCTATTGACTTACAGTACAATGATTGGATTGTACTGGTACAATGTTGAAGAAGATACAATGTTGTAAAAATGTACAATGATGAAAAGAAATCTAAACACACACAGTAAACAAATCTCCATCTCTGTCTCCTATAGCAAAACAATAGCACACGTTCAAAATAACCCTCGTCTGATCTGCCTCTCAATCTCTCGGCTTTATATAGTCTGTTTCATAGATACTTCTAGACGCCGGACATACGCAATGTAATCGTGGATTTGCACCTCGCCCAATCTGGTAGATTCTAAAGGATTCTAAAGACCATAGATTTTAGTTAGTTGTAACCGAGGTCAGGGGAAGACTATAATTAGTAAGCCACACTCTAATAATAGTGCAGCCGAATTGGGGTAAACTTAAGTTCATTCACCAGGAAAGATGAATGAAAGTACACGGTAAGCATATAACACAAGCTTCAGTTGTTTTTAGTGCGTTTTTAGTGCGTTTTTTAGTGCGTTTTTTTAGTGCGTTGTTAATATTGCGAAATAAAATTAAAATTAATTTGTTCTAAATAAACACGCAACTGACGTCATAGCGCGAATCGCCTATGTTAGCCAAAACTCTCAAGTTTCTTTGATGTAATAACCGCGCGTTACAAAACTAATAATGTATTTCCCCCGTCTTAGAAGTAAAATTAATGAAATGTTACATTAAGAAATGGCGTCAGCGGGGCGAGTCTAGACTCTTAAGCCCCCCCCCCCAATTACCCCTCCCCGGTCCGACGTATCGGGCCGTGGAGCGGCACGTTGGCGATGCCCACTCGTCAGGACGGCCCCCACACGGGCCCCTCACCCAAGTCCCTCACCTGAGCGCCTGGGCGCTCGACCAGGACCCCGTCTGGGGGCCGCCCCAACGAGGAGGCACCCGGTCGATCCAACACTATGCGTTTAAACAGTGCACTCGATCGACTTTCTCAGGAATTGGGATGGAACAATTTACGTCCTAATATCTTCCCCCACCCATCCCGGGAAAGCGTCGGACGCCCTATAAGAGGGATTCCACAGTGGGCTTCCACAACGCGACTAGTTCACGCTGTAGCTGGGATGAAACGGTTGCCTAGGGGCAGCGTTCTCACGGCTGCATTATTTGAATCCTCGGCCAGAGGTTACCACCCTCGCCTCTGGCCTCATACCCGCCAACGGCAACTTGTAATCATGATCCCTACCCTGGCTCTGCCTAACTTTCCGACTGTGAAATATCACAACCGGCAGCCCTGTGGGAGCTGTTTTATGTTTTAGGGCAAGTACCGAGCACACCCTTTGTCTGCCCACGCAGGGCGTGCCCAGTAGTTATGTTTCCAGGCAAACGCCGAGGGGGTCGGTGGCCGACACCTCCTAATCGGCAAGCCACAGCAGACTTGTCAACCGGAGACCTGGAATAATAATTTCTAATAAAATGCCTAAATGTTATTTATCAATTTTATTTACAAACTTACAGTAAGCTCAAACAGAATCAGAGACCTTAATTCATTTGAGTTTCCAGGGGTAAGCTTCGAAAGAGCGTCATGTTTTGAAAAAAATGTAAGAACGTTAAAAATATTGCTAATTTAACTCCTCTCGTTTTGTTTTATATGTTCAGAAGTATAATGCTGCCGTGACTCGATTAAAGATGGTGTCATTAAATAAGCATAAAATGTCTGGATAAAAAGATAGGATCCCGCTTGGGAGCACACAATTCCTGAGAAGACATGGTCAAGAGTCCTAAAGCTGATAATAACACACTTAAAATGTCTTGATAAAAAGATAGGGATCCCACATCAGACCATGATAGCACTTCCTGAGAAAATATGGTCAGAATCTTAAAGCTGATAATGACAAACTTAAGCCACGTATCATCTTAGGAGAATGATTGAAATCTGTGTACCATGCACAAGTCGTTTCAGTTTATTTTTGGTCTTTTTATAACATTACTGTTCTGCTATTGTTTAACGCTGTTGTTCTTTTAAGATAACATGTCATGTAATTTTGTATATTTTTGAAGGAGAAAACAGATACCAAAATACATTTTAAGATTTGAAGCAAACCTAAACGAACAAGAAAACCTCAGTTTTAATCTGAATTCTTATTTACTAAAACTAAAATGGTGATACATTTATTTGGATGAAACAAATCACCGCTGATTTCAGCTTGAAAAATATTGACATTTTCGTTTGTTTTAGATGGATCCTGTTCGACTGGCTTCATACAGATGTATCATGTGGTACAGCTCCTCATCCCTGTTGTCTTTTCCAAAATTGTCAAGTGCCGGGTTCCGCTACACACGCAACGGGTCAGTGGTCCGGTGTGACGGGTGTGGTAAAGCCAACGACCTGGAGGTCTTCGTACAAGACGGCTTCATGCCCGATCCTGGCCAGAGAGTGTTTCATGCCGACCACTGTGTATATATCAGTGAGGAAAACTGCACTGACTTCAATGATCACGACAGTATGAGCATCGAAGGAGGAATGGTTGAGGGGACCCAAAATTTGAACCATGGGTGCAACACCTGTTTTAATAGTACTGATTTAAAGGACACTTTTAATACTGGAGATGGCGAGGAGATTGTGTCCGTGGAGCAAGCACAGAAAATAAAAATTGATAATTTAAAAGAGTCAACAAATGGACGGGTACAAGTGGACGCATGTGACGTAACGATGACAGGGACAGACAGCAAATTTCAACACGGCGGTAATCAAACAGATAGCACGATACATCACGTAAGCCGCGTTGACATGCGTGCACCACCAATGTCAAACAATGGACAGGATGATGCTAGTAAGCAAGATATTTATCCTATTTTAACTTTAATTTTTAGCTTTGCCTAGGAAAGACGGGAAATATGTGTGCTCGAAGACACCGGAAAGTAGCTTATTTTAATTCTAATTCCACGCATAAGTATGTTGGTCCGAACAAATCCGATAAACTAGGAAACAGTTTCACGTCAAATGTATAGTAATTGTACAATTGGCCTCCGCCCTAAAGTTTGCGCTAGCGGCCTACCCTTGCTTCGCAACAGTTGTGGAGAGAATCAAAGGTATTATAAAACTACCTGAACATTTTAAGCATCTTAAATCGTAAAGGCATTCGTTTTTTGAAGACCTTAATCGTAGCAAAGTCACTATGATTGTCTGAGAAAGGAAAACAATTGTTATGTAGCAGATTTTGCAATGTAACAGTGGGGACGCAGGGTTGTATTAAAAAAACTCGGGGGATAGACTTCAGCGGCACGCATTGCCTAGGTAAGACGGGAAATATGTCTGCTGGAAGACACCGGCAAGTAGCATATTTTAATACTAATTCCACGCATAAGGCATTTTATACTCTGATGCCCTGAAGTGTATCCGTGGAATGCTTCTATTCCACAGTTTTCAGCCATGGCGCATACATACCAAACAATCAGCTTGCACTCAACGAAGTGATATTTTAAACTGTTTCGGAATGTTGCACAAAAGAGTTTCAGAATGATTTAAATTGAAAGGGAGTTTGGGAGCAGAGTGGGGTGCCTTTACACCACTCAACAAAGTTGCTGTTGTACATGAGGAGCCTTTCTAAATCGCGCGCATCAGACGCAACGATATTAACCGCCTCTACAAGTTCAGTTCAAATTTTTATAACTCTTTGAATAACTGCTCCAGTAATCTCAAATAATTCGTGAGAAAGTTCTCTTAGGTAGTCGCGATTGGACTAAGTTCATGAAACAGACGGTGAAGTGAGGCTAAAGTGCTTAATGGTTGGGTTAGACATCCAAAATAAGATGTGATTTTTTTTAAAATAGGAGCACTAAGCATACAAAATGTTGTAAACAAATAATATACCGACAGGGTTTCTGAATTAATCTCAACACCAAAAATGTCAAACATTTCAAAACATAAATAAAAAACACGAAAACAAAATCGTTTGCAAAAGAAACATGAGGGAAGCCGATATAGAACTCATCGCTGAGACCATTCCAGCTGGCGAACAACAGTGTATGAAGGAGTGAAAAAGGCAGAAGATGCGCTAAGCGAAGCCCTTGAAACAAAAATAGCATTACGGAAGGCAAAATCTAACCAGGAGTCAAGGTTCTGCAGCCGAGTTTGCCATTCTATGATTGATGAAGTGCCCAAAAGCTACTACTCCCTCGTCTCGCGAAGACAGAAAGATGCCATATATTATNCTTGCTCAGGGTCCATGAATGTTCAAATGAGAAACATACCATAATTTGTGTTTATTGATGAGACTATACTACAGCGGATATTGAGTTCCATAGTGTGGGGCGAAAAGGAGTTGTGTGTGTGTTATTATTTTACAGTAATGGTCGGAGTGATTCCAAAATCTGTTGCTATTTTTAATATAAAAAATTTTAAAAATGTTTGGACACTAAATCTTTAAACCTATGTGGTATCTATATGTCTTATGAAAAGTTTTTTTTTTTTTTTTTTAAATGCTGTCCGCTCTCCAATCAGTTGCAAATAGTACGTAACATGTTTTTATTACACTTTTCATATCATATCAAAATTATGTAGGTTCTCAAAAATTGAAATAACAAATATTTTACACTATTGATTTAATTCTGCTGCTTAGGTTGATTTTTAAAATCGATTTGCTTTTCTCTCACTTTCCAAAGGAGGGGGACATAGCTCTGGTGCATCACTAATGACCGACGCGGGCTATGTTTCCGATGATTCAGACCAAGTTTTTGGTGAGATCAATATGTCAACATCTGCATTTAAAAATATTCTGAATCATTCCCAGATCTTAAATTAGTGGAAATATTGAAGTGAAGCTAACCTTTTCAGAATACAAATCGTGTTTCTTAAAATTTTAATGTATTTAGCGTGGAATATTCTGTTAATTATGTTGTCTCAAGTAAAAGATATCCGAGATTTCCCCTCAGAAATTACATGAAATTTAGCAGTTTTCCCCACAGGTTGGGTAGTGTTAAAATACTGGTGTTATAAAAGCTCTTGAGGTTTGCAAAATAATGGGTAAAATGAATAATAATCAATCATAAAGTGTGATTGAATAATTCAAAACTGATCAATAAAGCCCTTAAATGGTTTACTTTCTTACGAGAAAACATTTTGATTAATTTTCAAAATCTCTAGTGTCGATTAATTGTTATAACCAATCTTCCTACAGTTGATAAAGGGCTATTTCGATTCGAATATGCTGACATTGGCAGTGTCAAAAATACTAAAACAATTCATCGATCAGAGTGTACAAAAAATCCAGGCCACTTTGCATATTTTCCCATCAATGGTATCAAAGAGGAACAAATCCCATCCAAGTGCAGACATCCAGAGTTTATCAAATTCCTGAATCTGCTCGCCATTCTCACCGTCAGAATTGTCATATCTGTCACAAGCAGAGATCGGAACAGGAATGACCCAGCACTCAGGCCTACCCCAGGAACCAATGAGCGTCGCTACAGAACTGGGACAGGGTTCGTATCATTAACAGAGCATGACGACCTTCCCGGCCAGAATGACCCGTTGGATGACAACCATCGCAGAACATGGGGGAATATTAAAAAGTATGTGAAGACCCTGGTGAAAAAGAACAAAGAACTGATTTATGTCGAGACCAACAGACACCTGGTGTTCAACGACGAAGAGGCCGCCAACACCACGGTGGAGTTTTTCTACGATGACCCCGGTCAGAAAGGGGTCAAGGTCATCAGAGGGGTCGGGGTGATCCACAGTAAGATCATCGGCGACCACAGGTCAATCCTCGTGTGCCAGACCTCGGATCACGACCTCCTCCATCAGCTGAACAGAACCAGGGAGGAGGCGTTGGAGCTGGCCGAGAGGTTACCGCGGAGGGCCAAAGAGGCCATGTGCAAGAAGCTGTTCATCATCAACCACCCACACGGCGGTGAGAAGGTTTTGTCCTACGGTGACTCGGTCATGGTCAAATATGATTTACAGAAGGACTCCAGGGGGAGGTTTAACATGACGAAGCTCAATAATCCCCAACAAGGTATGACTACTCTATATATTGTATCGCATGCCGTAGATCAATTTAAAGACAATAGCTAATCCAGAAAGGGAATGTCATGGCTAAGTTGACAGTAAATGACAGTCTAAATTTAAAAACAAAAGTTAACTTTTTGAAAAAAACGAGGCAAAGAAAACATTAAAGTAAAAATACTCTCCACAAATGTGTACACTAAAACATTATTTTTGTACTAATTAGTGATTTAGAGCTATGGTTCTTATATTATTTTTTTTCATTAAAAAATGAACTCTTGCCCCTTAACCCACGAAAAGTAAACATCATCGAGAAAAGCAGTTAGCAAGATCCACGTTAGAAGAAAAGAACACCCTCAATTTCTAATCTAAATACACACAAAAGAAGCTTTTTTCAATAATAAAGTCCTTAACGTGATAACTAAACCTTTTGAATAGCATAGTTTTGAGCAAAAGCTTTAGATATTTGACAATTTTTGCTATTTTTTGTTAAAATTCAGTGCTGAATTTTTTCTCTGTACAATTCCTGGAGTTGGTGAAGTGACAACGGTCGTAAAAATTCTAACTTAACAAAAGATTCAAATTCCAACCTTAAAAAATCTGAAGTCTATTTTTTTGCTTGCGGCAAAGTACGACGAACGACGTATAACTAACTGAGTGGCACCAAACACATAGTAGGAAACAAAATAACTCTAAATACGTAAATAGTGAAATTTGGTAACAAAATTAGAGCTGCTAAAATTATATTTTAAGTATTTGCATCACTTCCTTGCAAATGCAAATTATTATGACATAGAGATATTTTCTGGTATGTAGTCTTTAAATTTAATTTTAAGTAAGTATGGAATTTTTAAAATGTAATCCAGAAATATTGGACTATATTATTGTGTTAGCTCTACCCTCCGTACATTCCCTTTTTTGGCACTGAATAACCTTCCTGAAACTGTAAACCTATGTCAAAGTTCTAAGTAGAGGCCCTCAATTTTTTGAGTCACGGTGCCCCTTGCCGTATTACCGAAGCGCCCTATATTAAGTTCTTACAACCCTCAATATTTAATAAAAACTAATTTATTTTCAACAATACAAATCAGAAGACATACTTATTTGGCATCACCTGACTTAAGCGCAACATTATTCAGTTGGTATAATCACCAAACAAGAAACAGATACAGCATTAAGAAATCGTGAAACACGAATTCAAAGTATAAGATAAGTTAGCGAAACCACTGACCAATGGGTAAATGTGATCTAGAGATAAATACTGGGTGGAAATAACAACTGAATATTAATTAACGGAAATATAAAAATCTATCTTTGAAACGCCTATTTGTCGTCTAAAAGTATTGAAATAGCAATTAGCATTTTGTTACTTGCCAATATAGGGGCGTAAGTGACTTCTTTCGACAGGGAGAGGGATAAACCTTAGCCACCCTTTGAACACTCATCGAGTATGGGTCATTAAAAAAATTATCTTGACCTTATTAGCGGGTCCTGACCCTGGGGCCTCCCAACAACCACCACCCCCCTGGCCAGATACCCCTTTTTGACCTAGACATTGTTTCTATTGCCTCAATGTCGTCTTGTTTCTATTCGTCG
Source organism: Lymnaea stagnalis (assembly GCA_964033795.1). Lineage (NCBI taxonomy): Eukaryota > Metazoa > Mollusca > Gastropoda > Lymnaeidae > Lymnaea > Lymnaea stagnalis. The sequence continues at coordinate 56,537 of CAXITT010000233.1, read as the reverse complement.
CCAAGTGGCAGACAAGGACAATGTGAGAAAAGTTTTGCTGTATGCAGCGGATACCTGTGAGGGGTCATCGGGCGCCCCCATTTTCACGTTTAAAAGAGGGCCCCCTGACCACCAGGGTCAGCCGACACTGGTACTAGATGTCTGGATGCACAACGGAGTGGACAAAGCTCACAGCCTAGGGGGTTCTGTCATGAAAGGTAAACATAGACGAGGTATCTATAGACATGAATTCCCGTTCCTCTATGTTAAAATAGGGATAATATGAAACTAGTGGCTCAAAGACCAGATCTTTGATTGCAGAGAAAAAAAGTAGCAAGTCAAAGAGTAACGAGGCTCATAGAAATATGTAAGAGTCATGCAGGACGTACGTCCACTCCCATAAGAGATCGAAGACGCAGACTATTTGTTAAACAAAAATTGATTAAGAAACTTTCCCCTAAAAATACAGATAATACATCAGACGCTATGGGGCATTATATGCAATATCACTAACAAAAATTTTTAAGGGGTAATTTTTTTATCGCATTTTATCACATCATTAAAAAAAACGATTTTTAAAAAAAGCTACACGTTATTTTACCCGGACCAAGAGCAAAGTCAATGGCGTGATGAAACACGAGATGGACTTTCATACAGGATGTCACGTTAAGAACATACTTGGAATTTATACCCTAATACTAATATAAACCAAACTTCCTGACTTGTATCCTGTTGGGACTTTCTCAACCTTCAGACTTACTTTCAGTGTAACCAATGTCAGACACGACACGTGCCACAATTGTTAATTTTTTTTAGTTTAAAAAAAATTATAACCAATCGGTTAACGGTTTAAAAATAGAAGGAAAAAAAAACAAGTTTGAATTATTACCTACCTGCAACCTCTTCCTAGATCAGTGTATAAATCTGCAAGGGTCACGCCGACTTCTCATAATATTAAATAATATATCACAATGTGTCCAATTAGTAAAAACGGGAAAATCCTAAATAGCTTTGTAGTGAATGTTGTCATTTAATAGCATGTTAAAGTAATTTAGCTTTCCACTCATAAGTGTCAGTTGAGACCCGAATGTAAACAAAACAATGATAAGATTGGGATGAGCCGTGGATACTTTGAGAAGGAAACTATGGTTTACTTAACTCATTCTCTTGGTGACGCTGTCAAATCAATTGAGAAAAAATAACAAAACAATTTTTTTTTATTTTTAGTCAAACCGTACAAGCAGGCATTTGCAATCCACCAACCGTGTCATTAATCAAGAGATGCTAGATGATAAGGAGCTTTGTGGATAGTTTGATCACAGTTAATTAAACATCGAAAAAAACCAACAACTAGATTTTTACACTTTGACAAGAACTTCACCCAAAACCCATTTTAACATATGACATTCCTCTCATCCCTTACATACCACTAGTCCCACACGTCCTACTCATGACATACAACCCACACAACCCACACATCCAACAGGTCACACACATCACACACATAGCACACGTCACACACGACCCAACACATGTGTATGTCGTATTCGAAAAACAGTAACCCATGACCATTTTTTTTTGGTAGTGTGCTCACCAGACGACTTTGTAGTCCAGCAATCTCAGGACACGGCCCATCAGTCAGCTGACAGTGATAACGAAGAGGGTCCTGGGCACCAAGAGGTGACCTCCCCTGTGTTCAAAGTACTGAGCCATCCATCATACCCGGTGTATATCACGTACCAGAAGCGTATGGAAAGTTATGTGTCCTGGGTGTTCTCACAAATTCACTCCCCTGAATACCTTGCCCAGGCCGGATTTTTCTACGCAGGTATGGCTCTTTGTGTATGATTATAAGAAATATTTCTAGTCAGGTACAGGTCTCACAATATTATTATATGAAAAACATTTTGGTATTTTTGAATGATGATATTAAAAGTATATTTTAACAGGTACAGGTCTTTTTTTAATGATTATAAGAAATAATCTTTTGCAGGTAGAGGTATTTGTATATGATTATGTGAAATATATCAATGCAGGTAATGCAGGTAGATGTCTTTGTGTATGATTATATGAAAAAATATCAAGGCATGTAGAGGTTTTTGTGTATGATAATATGAAATATATCAAGGCAGGTAGCGCTGTCTTTGTGTATGATTGTGATTGAATGAATTCATATGCAGGTATAAGGCCCCGGGTTTGATTTATCAAAATAAATTTCAATTTGTTTCCCAAGTAAACAATCAACAACTATTCATTAGCTCATCAGAAAAATGGTGCAACACTATTTTATTTTCATTTGTAAATGTTTGTTAATATATTTTATAATGAAAGTGTGCAATAATGCATATATTTACAAATGTATCTACACATACATTTTTGCTTGACATGTTTCTCAGGCTACTCGGACTGTGTCCGGTGCTTCCAGTGTGGTCTGGGCCTGAGGTCTTGGAAGGCCGGTGATGATGTTTACCAACAGCACCAGAAACACAGACCAAATTGTCCATATTTACAGGCCCATGGAAAACCCGTCGGTGAACACAACCACACTGAGGCGAATAGGACAGCGGAGAGTGAAACCGGTATACCTGCTGTTTCAAAAAAATGTCAGCATGTTTGTTTAGGGAAAGATAGAAATATTAATATAGTTAAGGATGTAAATTGCATGACACATGTTACGACTGTATTTTTCGTTATTTAAAATGTATCAAGATTGCAACCCAGTTAAAACACTGTTGGTTTATTTCATTTTATTTTCTCTATTGCTAATTCAAAGGTAACGAACTTGACGTCACAAAGAACACGACCCTGACATTGCTCGAGAAGGAAAACAGTAAACTGCAAGAGCAGCTGACGTGCAAAGTGTGTCACAAACAGCCCATCAAGGACCTGTTCCTGCCGTGCGGGGAGCTCTATGCGTGCACCGAGTGCTCCAAGCTGCTGACCCACTGCCCGTCTTGTAACAAACAGATCCTGGCAACGGTTACCACGTATTTCAGCTAGAGCTCGAGGTCAGTTCTTATCCGTGTTCAACGATGAGGTTGTCGTCTGGCATGTCCGGTAAAAAGAAAAACACGGCTTGCCGGAGACAGACTTATTCAAAACAGACTTCTAAGATAACAATCATTTGGCTACATTTCTATTTCTATTATTGCAGATTATATTTTTTCTTTTATGCTCCTTTTTTTTTTAGTTGCCATTCATGCATGCATTTGAAATTAGACCAACCATTACACATTTATAAAGTAGTATTCTAGTTACACGGCTAAGGCACAATTTAATCATTGCTGCACTATGAAGATTATATCTAAACACCTAAAGATTATATTATTCTATACATTTGACAGGGATGTCCATGAAGTAATCTTGACTTCCGCCAACTCCATGAGTGGACTGTGAAGTCAAACAGAAATGTGACCCTACACAAAGCATCAGGCACGCAACGTCCTCTTCAAAGTCACAAAATACGCTGAGGCTCTAAGGGAATTGAGACTTTATCGTTGAAGTTAACATCTAATCAGTTCATCAAAACTTAATGCTAAAAATTTAACTTTTTCAATATCTAACGGATAAAATTGAAACTTGCAGCAACTTTTTTTAAAAATCAGAGCACAATGCATGTCAAGCATTTTAAACAAAATTCAATTTTCCCACCGACCTCTCTTTGCTCGTAGTTTGAAAATAATCAATTTGTTTTGTTTTTTTCGGCGAATTGCAAGACAATTAAGGAGCTACTGCTTCCTCTAGAATGATATACCCAATATATTGATGTGCCTTTGTTTAGAGACTGTCTTACAATAAAAGCCTGCGTGTATAAATATATATTACGTTGTTCACCATGGCGAAGTTACGATGGATCTTTTGCGTAAATAATGAAAACCAGAAGAAGATTAGTGGATATAGTCTTCCAATACGAACGCAGCCATTGTCATGGTGATGGCGACGTTATAAACATGTAGGGTGGTTGCCCTTGGCGCGTTAGATCTAAGCTGTTAAGATGGCGACGTTATCAACATCCATGCTGGTTGCCCTTGGCGCGTTAGATCAAAGCTGCTCAAGATGGCGACGTTACAGGAAAACGGCTCACCGTGCTACCACGCGGTAGCGGCACGCACGCCGTGCTGTACTCTTCACCGGTTCAAGGTACGGTTTCTTTTCGTCTGTCGAGTTGCATGGCCGTGCAGGCTCTTGTACGGGTTTTATACGTCTGACGAGTTGCACGGCCGTGCAGGCTCTTGTACGGGTTTTATACGTCTGACGAGTTGCACGGCCGTGCAGGCTCTTGTACGGGTTTTACACGTCTGACGAGTTGCACGGCCGTGCAGGCTCTTGTACGGGTTTTATACGTCTGACGAGTTGCACGGCCGTGCAGGCTCTTGTACGGGTTTTACACGTCTGACGAGTTGCACGGCCGTGCAGGCTCTTGTACGGGTTTTACACGTCTGACGAGTTGCACGGCCGTGCAGGCTCTTGTACGGGTTTTACACGTCTGATGAGTTGCACGGCTGTGCAGGCTCTTGTACGGGTTTTACACGTCTGATGAGTTGCACGGCCGTGCAGGCTCTTGTACGGGTTTTACACGTCTGACGAGTTGCACGGCTGTGCAGGCTCTTGTACGGGTTTTACACGTCTGACGAGTTGCACGGCTGTGCAGGCTCTTGTACGGGTTTTATACGTCTGACGAGTTGCACGGCCGTGCAGGCTCTTGTACGGGTTTTACACGTCTGACGAGTTGCACGGCCGTGCAGGCTCTTGTACGGGTTTTCGCTGGATTCAGAAAGTACGTTATTTTTTATTATTTGTTGTTTTTTTTTTGCACAAGACACCTGTTCTACACTGTCCGTATAGTAAATTAAAAGTTGCACACCAAGAAGCGTATATTCTATTGGCCCGTTCAAAATGACAAAGTTTAGGATCGGTATGCCATCTAAATATAGAAAATGAGCGCGGTTTTCATTTAATATCATTTATTGTTAATACCAAGAAGGCGTAGTGAGGTAGTGACGACTTCCATTAGTAAACCATACTTGAACATTACACATCCGTTTGTGAAATTCTTAACCAGATCTTAGGTGTTAGTAGGTTTTCGTTTTATTTCTATTAAATAATTACATTTATATTTAAAATAAATACCAATGACCAGCATCAGTCACTACTCATTATATATTACTACGGCGCCGTTTAACTCCATTTAAAATGACACATCACACCTAGGACTCTAACAGTTATTTTTGTACCGCACAATTATTAGACGAAAGTCTTGCTACAGACTAAATGTAAGAAACAACGAAAAACACAAAAAAGTATTTTTAAGACTAAAAAAAAATATGTACGAAGAATGTAAATAAATTTACATTTATTTTGATCAATAAAAGTATCTTATCTTATGCTATTATCATCTTATAACAATAATATAATAATAATTAGTGGTCTTTTATAGTGCGGTACCCCAGCCTAGGGCTGGGCTCACCGCGCTGTACATAAAAATATTAATAAAAAGAGACATACTCATGACACTTATCTTATCTTATCATCTTATCTTATCATAATTTTACGCGTTACGAATTCTAAAATTAAAAGCGGGAGATATTTCCTTCCTTGTTGAATTATTATTGTTTAAAAAAAAAAACACGAAATCATTAAGTATTGTAAGCAATATTTTATTATTTTTAAAATATATTATTTTACTCCCTTTAAAAACGTTCAATTAATATGTCATATTGACATATAGCATACAATTTAAATTTTTTTTAAATTCATGAACCTTTTCTCAAATTATGGTAAACAATGAGCAGATAAGTTGACGGTAAACAATGAGTAGATAAGTTGACGGTAAACAATGATCAGATAATTTGACAGTAAACAGTGAGTAGATAAGTTGACGGTAAACAATGAGTAGATAAGTTGACGGTAAACAATGATCAGATAATTTGACAGTAAACAGTGAGTAGATAAGTTGACAGTAAACAATGAGTAGATAATTTGACGGTAAACAGTGAGTAGATAAGTTGACAGTAAACAATGAGCAGATAAGTTGACGGTAAACAATGAGGAGATAAGTTGACGGTAAACAATGAGCAGATAATTTGACAGTAAACAGTGAGTAGATAAGTTGACAGTAAACAATGAGTAGATAATTTGACGGTAAACAGTGAGTAGATAAGTTGACAGTAAACGATGAGTAGATAAGTTGCCAGCAAAGAATGAGCAGATAATTTGACAGTAATCAGTGAGTAGATAAGCTGACAGTAAACAATGAGTAGATAATTTGACGGTAAATTATGAGCAGATAAGTTGACTGTAAACAATCAGTAGATAAGTTTACAGTAAACAATTAGTAGATAAGTTGACGTAAACTATGAGTAGATAAGTTGACGGTCAACTGAAGCCAATAACTTTGTCAAGACGGGCGTTAGTTATGTTACCTCGTTAATTTAAACTAGAATAAATGACCCGATGTTATCGGGATAATATTGGTAGATCTTTTGTGATAACTTCTAACTGCTATTTCTAAGCTCATCACAATTCATAACTTTAAAGATGTAATGATATTTACGTTTCTAACACCATTAAGTTTTGAGAAGTATTTATCTGCTATATATTATAGGTCTACCCTATACGCTCCTAACGTACCCCCCCCCCAACCTCTAAACATGACCTTAAATTACACAGTCTAAATTATCACTAATTATATCACCTTTGTCACTAAAGAAGTTAACTGAGGGACAATTACTACGTTAGAGAAATACTTTAGATCTAATACTTTTTGTGCCCTTGAATTACAGCATTTTTTTCTCTAAAAATTGTTTTAAAACACTTACCTTAAATTTACACTAAAAACTCGATANTATATATATTATATATTTTATAAATTTTTGCTGATTTTTGAAGATATCAATATATATCGAATTCCTATAATATATATATATATTATAGGAATTCGATATATATTGATATCTTCAGCAAAAATTTAAACGCATTTTTTGCCTTTTAAAAAAAAAAATATATATTATCAGAAAATCGTAAAACAAAAAATTATTTTATCTAAAGAAGAATCGTGCAATCATTTTTCACGTCTATAACAGATTTGAGTGCTGTTTTTAAAAAATTCAAATGGTTAATCTCATACGATACACATCTCTTTACCTTTTGCAAAGTAAAAACAAAAATAAAATTTTTAAGTTTTTGAAATTACATATTAACCCATATCTATTTTAAAAAAAATATTTTTCAAGTGTGTAAAATGATTGGGTTTTGATATTTATGGGTATACTTATATAAATGTACCCAATATTTGTTAACGCCATGGATTTTCTTAATTGGTAAACATATGTATATTTGTAAAAAAGAGGACGTAACATCTTTTTTTTCACATATGTTATATCATAGGAGTTAACTATGTTGTCATCCACGTAAAAATGTATACATCTTATTTCCTACGAAATTTATTTACCCAAGAAAATTAATTATTTATCAAAATCATTCCTTTATTTTGAGACATTTCTTGTGCTGCCTTGAGCAAAATGAACATACACATATTTTGTAGAAAGAGAATGCAACATCTCTTTTTTTTCTAAAATTTAATACCATAGGATTTAAATATATTTTCATTCCAGGTGAAAATGTACACATCATATTTCCTACCACCGACATGTATTTACCCAAGAAAATTAATTATTTATAAAAATCATTCCTTTATTTTGAGACGTATCTTGAGCTGCCTCGGGCAAAATAAACATTCCCATATTTGTAAAAAGAGAATGTAACATCTCTTTTTCACAAATGTAATACCATAGGATTTAAATATATTGTCATCCACGTAAAAATGTACACATCCCATTTTCCTACCTCCGACATGAATGTACCCAAGAAGGTTAACTATTTATCAAATTCATTCCTTTATTTTGAGAAGTATCTTGTGCTGCCTGGGGCAAAGTAACCAACCCCTAATATGGTTCGTTCCTTTTTGTTTTAGTTATAAGGGGTTAGTCAATGCTATATGGCACTGGAGTTGTGCTGGACTGTTTGACTCCAACCGCATTTTCTTCATTATCATTAAAGATTAATTTTTATTATGTTATAATTTTAATAAATGTATACTTTTGGAATAAAAAAAGGCAAAACTTTTAAACATTTTAAATGTTAAAATATACACAGCTGAAATGTGTGTGTGTTTTATTAAAAATTTCAAAAGCAATCAATTGTATTGATTAATTTTACTTTTAAGATGGGATAAAACATTATCATGGTTATTAAATTTAAAGAAAACTAAGAGTTTTGTAGAAATAGGCTATTCGCGCTATGACGTCATTTGCATACTTATTTAAAATTACTTAGAACAAATTAATTTAGAATTTTATTTCGCAATATTAACAACGCACTAAAAACGAATGATTGGTTTTTCCCGATAAACGTGATTGCGTTGTAATTCTTTGATCATGATTTTTTTAAATTTTTATTTTTTTTTCATAACTTTTAAACACAAATAAAATGCTTAAAATAGTTCCTTAGTTGATACTTTAAATGTATTTGTAATTTATAATAATAATACATAAACGTTTACTAAAATAAAAGCGGATTTAAAATATATTTTGCACATTTAAATTTATTCGATTTCCGTAAAAATATAGAAAATAAATATGATTGTTTTTAGGAATCCGAATGTACTTAAATAGTATCTCCCCTTTGGCGTTATGTCATTCTATCTCATTCTGATAAATATATATATATATATATATATATATATATATATATATATATATATATATATATATATATATATA
>CAXITT010000233.1:8628-33728 GCA_964033795.1 Lymnaea stagnalis | reverse complement strand
AAAACACTTGAGTGGAGTGGCACCGCTTCCTGACAAACAAAATTTAAAAGCAGAAAAAATATGCAAAATACCACCCCTAAAAAAAAAAAAAAAAAAAAATTACAAAAAATCAGAAAAAAATCAACCAAAATAAATAAATTTTTAAAAATTCTCCAACCGGAAAGGATATTCCCCTTCCCCTCTATTTTTCCCGAGGCTTTGAACAAGTAGACACACAAATGATTGCGAGGCTGAATATCTATTAATTAAAATCTATTATTTTTTAAATGTTATTTCTTCATTTCTTTACGCGATTTTTTACCTTGATTTACAGTTATCAAGAAGGAGAAGACCGAGGACATGATGGCCGTTGCACTGTTAGAAGTAGAAAACAGTTTACTTCAAGAACAGCTGACGTGCCAAGTGTGTCACAAACAGCCCATCAAGGACCTGTTCCTGCCATGTGGGGAGCTCTATGCGTGCACCGAGTGCTCAAAGCTGCTGACCCACTGCCCGTCTTGTAATAAGCAGATCCTGGCAACTGTCACCACGTATTTGTGTTAACAAATGCGTTTTTAAAAAAATAAGTTGATATAGTCTGGTTGTCATTTGTATTTACACTAATTAGTAGGGCTCAGCATATTTCAACGTATCACACACAGGTAAAGATTGAGCCACTTTAAACAAAAATCAGTGTTTTATTTCGTAATTATAGTATGAGAGAATGCCAGAGCACGTACATGAATTGTTACCTTCGCACGGTTCTAATTAATATAATATTGTATGTCACAGATGTGACTATGAATATATGGGAGATAAGAAATATGGGAGTTATTATTAATATAATATACAGTGTATTGGGACTTGAGAGAAACTGGCCTAAGAGAGTGGAGAGTGAAACAAGATGGAAGTTGAATAAAATAAGTGTTTGAATCAAGGAGTTTGTACAATGACATTGAACAGAGATCGTTAATGGTTAAAATGAAGATCTACAGTGTGTTAACACTTTATCAAGCAAAGAAGATTACCCAGGTGCTAGTATTGAAGTACATATGATACGTTCCAAGTGTTTTTTTGTATTTTCTTTTGTGAGATTTATTTCTTTATTGTGAATATCACTGAATGTGGATAGTAAAATAGTCACTATCATTTGAACCACTTCACACCTGGCATTATTTACAAGAAATAGTTTAGTGACATTTTAGTCTATTTTTTAAAAAAATAATAATTTAAACATTTGGTTATGATCTTAGAACCGCAATATAGTTATGCTTTAAAACTAAAGTACTACAGCATGTGAAATTTTATCAAAATAATATTGAAAAGTTGTGTTCCTATTTTGTTGTTATTTCTTTTTAGACGTGAGGTTGAGTATTTATGGAATATTAAATATCCTCTCTTTATATACGCCCCTTGACTTCTGCCCCTAACCTGCACATACGATAGTAAGTTAAATATAAATCTTGTTAATAAAGAGTGTTTGTTTTGAAAAAGTGTTATTTTCTGATAATAACTAGAATAAATGGCCCGTTATTATCCGAATGATAATGGTAGGTGTTTTGCGATAATTTTTACCTGCTATTGCAAAAATTCCTTACAAGTCCTAACTTTAAAAAGAATTAAGCACAAAATGATATTTACGTTTCTAATAACATTAAGTTTTGAGAAGTATTTATCTGCTATATATAATACGCCTACCTTACTCCCTTTGATGCCCCTAAACTACTCCCCCCCCCCTCTAAATATGACCTTAAATAACCCAATCTAAATTATCACTAATTATATCACTTTTATCCCGTACTAAGTTCATTGAGGGGTGCTTTCTACGTTACAGAAATACTTAAGATTTACTCCTTTTCGTGCCCTTTAATTACAATATTTTTTTTTCTAAAAATTGTTATAAAACATAATCTCAAATTTACTACATAAACTCTATATATGATATAAAAATATTTTCTATTAAAGAAATTTGATATATTGATATCTTCATATTAAAAATGTGTTTTTTAAATTATACATTATCAGAAAATCGTAAAACAAAGAATTCTTTTATCTAAAGAAGAATCTCGCACACGTTTTTCATGCCTATAACAGATCTGAGTGTCTTTTTTTTTTGAAATTGTTAATCTCATCATACACACCCACTTTACTTTTCGCAAAGTATAAACAGAAATATATTTTCATTTTTTTTAAAGGAAATATTAACTCATCTCCATTTTTAAAGATTAAAATTTCAACTGTGTAAAATGATTGGGTGTGTTTTATCAACAATTTAAAAAGCAATCAATTATATTTACTAATTTTACTTTTAAGAAGGTGAATATGCATATCAGTTTTTTTAACGCGCGGTTACTTAATCAAAGAAACTTAAGAGTTTTGGCTAACATAGGTGATTCGAGCTATGACGTTATTTGAGTGTTTATATAGAACAAAGTAATTTTAATTTTATTTCGCAATATTAACAAAAAACGCACAATAAATACTTTATATGCATTTTTTAAATAATTTTATTTTAAATACTATTTTAATCTCCCACCCAATTTACACTTAAAATTTATTTCACAATTATTTCAGAAAAACAAAATAAAATATTTCGCATGGGTATGTTGCGTTTATTTTTTCAGGTTTAACCCTACTCTGTTTTAATTTGAGACGATTTCATTTCCGAAAAGAAAATATTACGCACCAAACGCAATTGCGTTATTTAAAAAAAAAAAAATCATATATAGCTTAGTTATCGGGAATTATATTTGTTCGCTAGTGAACTCATTCTTGAACCACACTCTGGCTTATCTATACATATATTGCGTGGTGTTTGAATCATGCTGGTGTTTGACCTTTGCTGGCGAAATATATATATATATATATATATATATATATATATATATAGAGAGAGAGAGAGAGAGAGAGAGAGAGAGATAGAGAGATAGATAAGAGATAATAATAATAGTGGAAATTCCCGATATATTATTTTTTTCAAAATTCAAAAATATCGCGGGATTGTTTAAAGTTTTGAAGATGCCGGAAAGTAAACCGGACAAGACTTAGCGGAACATTCAGTAAGTTATGTCATGATCTAAATTAGAGACTTTGACTCATTAACTTATCTTTGCCGGATTAAACTAGAGTTTAAAAAACATACAGCCCAGGCCCTCACAATCTGGAGGGACCTTAAGTCCCTACTGTGTAATCACACATATTGGATTCATTTCAAAACAAATAATATTTTGATTTTTGAAAGACTTTGCCATTGTGTTATTAAAAATAGACATGTCAGGGTACATGTTTTGTAATAACCTCTATGGTAATTTTTTTTTAAACAAGGTGTCTATGAGAAAATTCTGCAATAAATGTGTAAATGGTCAGATCATTAAAATATATCGTGATCTATGTAACAATGTAACTAACTAACACGATAAGATGGTGCTGATTTTAGTTTTTATTTCCGTATATTTAAAAAAAATATATAAATTTAATAGTATAATTCAATTGAATATTGTTCAATCACTAACTTTGGTATCGATTTTCGCTGTGTACTTGTTTTCAGTACTTTGTTACGTATTGTTCATTTAACGAGCCAATGCTTAAAACGGATTAGATTTGCAAAACCATATAACAGTACGTAAGGGGGATATTAGCATATTACTATAGTTCAGGGGCGGTGAACGTGCTGATTGGTGGGGTGGGGGTAGAACAAATTACGAGTCTTATAAAGTTATTTATTGGAATACAAGTTTTGTCAAGTAATGTTAGCAGAGTGGAAGTTCACGAATTGTTACAGCATAGTTTTTTTGTGTCGCTAATTTGTCATTTGTTCCATTATCTGAGACAAATTATTTTTTTTTTAAATGTATTTTGTACATTAACTGAATTGCTCTTTTCAAACTGAATTTGCTGATTGAAAGGAATATCATTTGTATGTGTGTAATGTAGTTGAGCCTGTCTAAGACACATATTTAGCCAATTTTTACAACAAGTTTCTAAGCATTGTTTCCCCTCTTAAAACTAGATCCATTTTAATAACAGTTAAGACTTAGCCCAAACTTCTATCACATACAAACAGTATGAACATATCGCATTTTTAGGACAAAAATATACCTTTAAAATTCACAAATCATAATCCCGCTTTTACAAGACAAAAAAAAAACGTACAACATTCCAATCTCTGTCCCCGACTATTGAATTAGTAAATACAAATCACCGACGGACAAAACGGGGAAATTTATCCAATTCAACAGCGTGATTTACATTTGAAACTGTTTTCAAGAATGAATAACTTACTAACCGCTTGCTTGCTTGCAAAGTGAGTGTTACAAATTAAACCACTCTGACGAGTTGTTAACCTCTTGAAATGCCCCCCCCCCCCACAACCCCTCATGTCTCAAAAGACATAACAGCATAGATAAACAACTGGAAGGAGGGGCTTCCTAAAACCGCCCACCCCCCNTGCCCCCCCCCCCCACAACCCCTCATGTCTCAAAAGACATAACAGCATAGATAAACAACTGGAAGGAGGGGCTTCCTAAAACCGCCCACCCCCCTCCCCCCAAGAATTTAGAAAATTTCATAAACTGATAGACTACATATATGAGCAGTTTGAAAAAACAAGTTATCATGAAATAAGATGAGGTCACTGTGCTGGGCTGTATCTCTCCATAATTGTGATGATGTGATGTTTAATTAAAGTCAACTAGTACGAAACAAACAAAACAAATTAATGAACAATTATTTTTAATATTTAAAAATATATGGAAAGATTAAAACTAATCCAAGAGTCATTTCAAAAGTATAATAAATTCTGAAAAAGAAATTCAGTGAACCCTAGCGGATTGTAATAACATCGAGAGATGTTGCGCATTGATACTTGAAGAGTTCACTGACATATATGTATACATCAATTCAAAATGAAACCATATACATGTATATAAGAATGAGCTAGGCTGACCATAATGCCAAAGAAACGAAGAGATTTAAATATGTTTGGATTCTTAAAAACAATGAAAGTGGTGTTCTATTATTTAACGGAAATCGAATAAATTTAAATGCGCAAAAAAGTAAAATGTTTTCGATTTTTATTGGAGTACATGTATAAGTATTATTATTATAAATTAAAAATACATTTGTAATTACAATCAATGGACTTTTTAAAGTAATTTATCCGAATTTGAGAGTTAGGATATTTTTAATGCAAAAATTGTGATCTAAGAATTACATCGTAATCATAATAATCAAGAAATGCCAAGCATCTGTTCTTTGTAGTGCGTTTTTTTACAATGCGAAGTAAAGTTAAAATTAATTTGATCTAAATAAACACGCAAATAACACCAGAGCGCGAAATGGCTATTTTAGCCAAAGCTCTAAGTTGCTTTGATTTAATAACCGCGTGGGACACAACTGATAATGTACTTACCCATTCTTAAAAATACAATAGATAAATATAATTGATTTCTTTTTAAATTGTTAATAAAACAAACACAAAAATGTAGCTTTGTGTTTTTAACATTTAATAAGTTTTTACATTTCATTCATTCCAAAAATATACTTTTATGGAATGTATAACCATAATAAATATGTAAGCTTTAAATATACTTGTAATAAGAAAATGCCATTTTAGACAATCAGTGCGGCGAAACGATATAGCCAAATATCATTCACTAATGCACTTATTCATCCTAATAATGACAAACCGTATGAGGAGCTAATTATGTGTGTGTGCGTACGTAGGGGCTACAATCCCGTGGATGATTTTATTGATATCTTTATTAAACTCTCTGTGTGTGTGTGTGGGGGGGGGGAGTTAAATATGATACTTTCATTTTGCCCAAGGCAGCACAAGATACGCTTCAGCATAAAGGAGTTATTTTAATTAATAAATAATTAACCTTCTTAGATACATATAGATCGGGGATTTGAGATTGGGTGTGTACATTTTTATGTGGATGACAATATCTTTAAATTCAATGATATTACGATTGTGAAAAAAGAAATGCTACTTTTTCTTTTTACACATTATAAAAATTAATGTCGTTAACAAAATTTGGGTACATTTACATAAGTCTAGCCATGAATATTAAAACCCAATAATTTTNTATATATATATATATATATATATATATATATATATATATATATATATTTGCTAAAAGTAAAGTGGGTTTATATTGTTATGAGATTAATAACATAACTATAAAAAAGACACCCAAGGCTTTTACAGAAGAGGAATATGGTAAAGAGATTCCTGTTTTGATAAAAGAATCCTTTGATTTCGAATTTTGAAAAATTATAATAGAAAACAAAGCCGAAAGTTTTGTTAAATTTTTTATGAAGTTATCAGTAAATCAATTCCGTTAATAACAAATATATTTCAAATGTTTTATAGAGTTTTTGTTCGTACATTTAAGATTAAGGTTTCACAATTGTTAGGGGAAAAAATAGTTTAGGGGCATGAAAAGTGGTAGGCTAGGCCCATCATTTTACAACTTAAAAAAAACACATTGACATCTAAAGTATTTCTCTAGCGTAAAGAACAGCCGTCATTGAACTCCTTTAATGACATAATAATTTAATTAGCGATCATGTAGTTTTGGTTAATTAAGGTCAGGTTTAGAAAGAAAATATTATACTTTAGGGGCACGACAAGGGGTAGGGGGGAGGGCGTATAATATCTAGCAGTAACATACTTCTTTTGATGCTAGAAACTTAAACGTGATTACAAATATACTTCTTTTTAAAATACGGAATATCGAAGAGTTTTTGCAATGGCAGGTAGAAACTATCGCAAAGTGCCTGCCATTGTTGTCTCGATAACATCGGGGGATATTCTCTAGTCTAAAAAGATTCAAAGAACCAAGAAAAAAAAAAGGTTTTGTAATTTTAGCGTTTTTCAAGATTCTCCTGAAATCGGCGGTTAAAATTTCCGAGCAATTTTTTTAAATTTTAAAAAAAAATATTCAGCGAATCACATTACGTCACAAATAGTCGCTGTACGCCAGGACCTAGCAGGCTAGTTAACTGCCCTAGATTGATCTGTTTAGCATTTTAAATGCACAATTCGCAAGCGTTTGCAACTCACGACCGCATTTATGTTGACATTGAATCGCGACCGCGTGTTTAAGTTCTTGTATATGAAAACATATTCACACTTGATTTTTCTGTGTAATAACATCCTCAAATGACTTATTTAATGAGGTGATTGTGAATATAACTCTAACGTTAGAACACTAAATACGAATGTTCACAAATAAAATATTTCTTAAAGTTTATTTATTTCTTTTTAAAAATTTTTTGTTCAGAAATCCCGTTGCTAGAGCAGTCAATTTTATTCCCGCGTCATTATTACGTCTGATTTTTATTTTTGCGTGGGTGTGTTTTGAAAACGATATGAAATGACATTTTATTGCATGACGCCAAAACCGTGTCGTGATCAATTTTAACTCGTCACCAGCACGCACTGGAGTCGTGCACAAACAAAAAACAAACAAAAAAATCCGCACAGTCATGATAATTACGTAAAAACTTCCACACAGAAAATTTACACCACCATAATGGCGCACGTTTCGCTCGTGTCCATGGACACCTGTGCAGACCGAACGAGTGCCCACCGCCCACTTTAACAATGAATTCGTGTTTATTGAGTGTAAACATGCACGTTTTCAAGTGTAAATGGCTACGAATAACTGAGGAAATCAATAATTGTGAGTGTTTTTTTCTGGTAGCGCGCTAAAACACGTGACACATTATCTATAAATACTTCACTAGTAATATTTATTTTTGATTTGATCATGTGATACCTTAGTGACTATGACTAAGCTTAATATTAAACGTATTTAAACAAAAAAAATTAAAATCATAAGTCCATCAGGAGAAAAAAATATGCTTAATCTTATCTAAGGAGAAGTAAATATTAGACTCGACAACCAGTACGTAGACAATACTCATTGGTAAGTTTAAGAAGGTTATTAATATCGACCAATGAAAATATCTTACAATCTAAAAATACCAATAAAGACAATAGCAGGGATTCTCAACTAGGGTGCACGGTACCTTATCTAGCACTTTTCATTCTTACTTTTAAAAAAATAAGTAAAAAAAAAAATTAATATACAAATCTAATTTATTGATTTAACAAATCGTTTAAAGATGAAAACTAAATATCATAAAATATAATCTCCGCCTGAGCATTGAAACCCAGGTGAAACGGCGTTACAGTATTACATTGATCAATGTGTTTGGATCATTTGCTATAGCTTATGTCTGCTTTGTAAAATAAGGTCATGATTGCTGCCACGATCAACACATGCTTAGGGCCAAAGATCAGCTAAAAAGCCTGGAATTTAACCGTTTCAACTAACAAACAACCGAAATGATCCAGTCAAAAATGGTTGTCGAACCGTATTCTAACTATTTGTCAAACTTCCACAATGTGGACGCTCTGGACACAAATATAATAACAAGATAAAATGATTATTGAAAAGAATATATCCAAAATTAATAAAAACGTTATGTATATCAAAGAAGAATGCTATTAGTTTTTTTAGTGAGAATCCCCATCTTCCAAAAAATTTGTTAAAATAATGTAAACAAGGTCCAATAAAATGACCTTAATTGATAATAAAAAGATGTTTTTAAAAAAACAAATTGTTTAAAAGGATCAGTACTATAATATCTGGTGTGGTCTCAAGCACGCGTTCAGGTTTGATCTACATGTTTTCGGAGACCACCCGAGGACGACCTGGAGTTTAACCAAACATGTAAGAAACGTGAAGAAGATAGCATTTGAATTTCATTTAAACAAATAATAATCAACGATCACCTACCATAATCCGATGATTAAAATCCAGAACTACATTTCTTTTCTCCCTTTTCATCAGTAATTCCATGAGCTATTTCTCTAGGTCTTTGCTGCCCATATTTTATATCAAGCGCCAATCAGTAGGGCCTTTTCATTTTTTAAAAATATTCTTATGTGTCAAACATCGGTTTTGACAGAGAGCTAAAATATTATAACTCTACTCTAGCCTTACGATTGATGACTATGAAATGATATTCTATTAATTAAATGTAACTACACAAAACATATGTGATGAGGCTTCTGCGTTGTTGTTTTTTTTTTTTAAATGATAGATTACGGAGTGATTCGAACTATGGCCCAATTATGATACCATTTGTCACGTGGGTGTGGTGGATTATTTTTGTAACATGAAAAGTGATATGGGAATTCACCATCCCTTATTTTTAATTTGATTTTTTTTTAAAGTTCTATTTCATGCATTGCGTAATGCGTGAACATCGCAGTAATTCCCCCATATATAATTCCATGTCTCAACCCAAAAATGACGCTTCTCTTACCGGTACTAATTTTTAAAACTCTATTTTGAATACTTCAGCTCTATACTATGTTTGTAAAATTGTTGGAGTTATCGTTGGAGAAGCTATCTTTTATTTTACATCTAATTTTGTTTTCCGTGTTTTCACAGAAAACTTTCCTGTACCTTGTCCGGCCGAGGCACCGAGGCAGGCGCGATGGATGCAGATCGCCTCGCCTCGTACAGCTCTGTGGTTTGGACAACATATTCCGCCATTCTGTCGTTCATCAGATTAGCTCAAGCCGGGTTCAGATATACCGGGGATGGCTTAGCAATAATCTGTGAGGGATGTGAGAAAATATTAGATATGGTGGCGTTCGTGGAGAGTGGCATCATGCTGGACCCGTCACAAATTCGTTTTCATTCTGGTGCCTGTAAGTTTGTTAATGGGGCGATGGCAGGAGATCGAAGAAATGAGCTCGATGGCTGCCATGTTGGGGTCACTGATGGGGGTTTAAACAGAGCAAGTCCGCATTTACCTGCATCTGATAGGACATTAAGCAACTCACACTCAGGTGGTGGATGTGTCCAAGTCGCTACACATAGAGACAGCCGGTGTCAAGGACTAAATAGTTCTCAACATGCGACAAATGGGTCACACGCTACTTCACAGGATGTTTTCGCGAATAACACGTTACAAGTATCGGAACCACTAAGAGAAGGACCTACTCCAAGTAAGCTTATTATTGTTTTAATTAAATTTGTATGACAACGATAGAGGACTGAGGTGTTTAAGATAACGTTTTCATTAAAACAGTATATATGTCATTTATGTTATCTTATTAATTTTATTCTTGAAATTTTACACACTTTACAATTCACAGGAATGTGTTCAGGAAATCATAGTCAGCTACCAAGCGAGGCAAGAAATGACGTCATATGTTCCGACTCACCTGAAGTTACGTCATCTGTGTTTAAAGTTTTAACTCATCCATCCTATCCGGTATTTATATCCTACAACAAGCGTCTTGAAAGTTTTACCAACTGGCAACACCATCACATTCATCAACCAGGCTACCTGGCACAGGCGGGATTTTTCTATGCAGGTAAATTTAGGTAATCTTTACAGCTTCTACATTAACACCCAAATTAACTGTGATCTAACAAATGGATATTACTCAGTTGAGTGGAGTTCCCTTCAATTTAATTTTTTTTTTCAGTGTTCTTTGTCCATGCGTTAATCTCACGTACCCTCGAAAAGAAAGGCCATGCATCAATGGGTTTATTTTTATGAACATATTTTATTGATATAATTTTTATTTGAAAATACAATTTAAACTTATATAATAGTTGATTATAAGGCTTATAATGAAATAATAAGAATCCCGAGTCGAACATCACGTTCCAACATTGCATAAGATCGAAGTAAGTCAACTTAACTTTAGAGTAGTTATTACTTAAAAGTGTGTGTGGGTGGGTTGCAGTGAAAAGAAACAAATCTTTCAAAGTCTCGCATAAATCTGCAGAATGTTAACGTTGTTCGATTATGGAAACAGATTATTGAAATAGATTATGGACATAAACCATCCCATTAAATAAATTTTGTTCACTTTATTTTGGAGCTGTTTAAATTTTCGTGTTATTTTTGTTTTTACATACCCTCAAGAATTCTTTTTATTTTTTGAAATTAAATTTAACCTTTTGTTCGAGGTTTCATCTATATATAAGTTCAAATGTATAAATAAGTAAAAATAAGATAAGATTGTTTCAATGATCCAAAGGTAATTGTTTGTTTTTTTGTTGTTGATTACTTTGTATACATACATTTTCAGCTTATAAATAGATAAATATTTTAATAAACTCCACATTTTCCAACTCAAACAATTTAAACACAAGACATATACATTAAATTATTTCTCTAGTATCCTGATTATTTTAAAATGTTTTTTTGGTTAATTACTTGTTCACTGTTATCGAATCGTGTGTCGTAGGTTACTCGGACTGTGTCCGGTGTTTCCAGTGTGGCCTGGGCCTGAGATCCTGGAAGCCTGGAGACGATGTTTATGACCAACACCGGAAGCACAGACCCTCTTGTCCATTCTTGGGGACAACAGTGAACGTGGGGACAGTTGAAGGACCAAATAGAACAGACGGGGAAAGTTCGGGAGAAGATGGTACGAACATACTACGATAGTGTGTGTAAGACGTTGTGTTATTGCAGGTAAATCTGTTATTTATAAAACGGTGTTAAAGTTGAATAACTGAGACATGCGAGGACGTGAGTGTTGCGATGTCATGGAAACTTTCCCAAATGAGAAAGACCTAGACAATGTCTATTTAAAATATTAGACGGGTCATGGAGATGCTAGATGTGTGAGTAACCTGCAAGCCTGATAAACAAAATTATCCCAATTATTACCTTTGTCAAGAATGAAGTGTTCTGTTTGAAACCTTCTTCCTGCATTTTAGACTGGGTCTAATTAGGTCAAGGGAGGGGTGGTGATAGAGAACTGTATTTAAATACCATATATTAATTTCGCTTTTGTTGTTGTCTTTTTTCTTCTTTTTCGTTTTTTTTTTTTTTTTTGGTTTCAAAATCTTCTGAAGTCTAATGACCCATTTTCCGTCATCCTATTGAGCTGAAACTTGGCACATATATTCGTTGTTGGAGACTACATATTTGATCAAATTTTCAGCCATCCCCCCGCGCCCTTTTCCTCCAACCTAAAAAAAATGTTTTTCCTGTTTTTTCAATGGGGAGGAATGTCAATGATTTGTTTAAATGGTGCGAGTTTTGGTGCCGCATTTAATCGTGTAGGTCTTTTTCGTTTTTTTTTTTTTTTTTGGTTTCAAAATCTTCTGAAGTCTAATGTCTATGTGTTTTGTATTAGTGGCGTATTTGGGATGGAGATGGCGTTGAATCCAAATAAAATGAATATAAAGGATTGATATTAAAAAAAACAACTTTTTTGGTTGGGGGGGGGGGGCTGTTTAAATTTTAAAATTACTTTTAGGCTGATGTCGCTAAAGATAATTTTGATGTTCTGCGACAGCAAAATAAATAATCCTCTTCAATAGTGACGTTCATTTAAAAAAAAATCCAATTTAATTAATGATATTCATCTATCTTCACTATTGGTTTCAGACAAGGTATAGAATTATAACAAATGGCCCCACTCTTTCGAATTTCTTAAAGCAGGGAAATGAAAAGCTTGCTTACACTACACGTGTTTAAACAGTTCTTTTGAATTGATATCCATTTTGAAGTTAGATTTAGATTAGGCGTTAAACAAAGAAACGCTCTGTCTACGTTTAAGCTCAAACGTTTTCTGACTATTAAAGAACAATTTTTTGCTAATGTAAAACAAAATGTTAAATAATTTTTCCAAAGATCTATTTTTTTTTCTTCAAATTTGACCCTTCATTTCATCTTTAACCAATTGCAGATGGCGGTATTCCCTCCACTGATGACATAACAGTAGCTCTATTAAAAAGGGAGAGTGCAAAGCTCAAAGAAAGACTACTCTGTAAGGTTTGCCTAAAGGCACCCATCAAAGATCTGTTCCTACCCTGTGGAGAACTCTACGCCTGCTCTGACTGCTCAAAACTGCTCACACATTGCCCGGCTTGTAACAAACTTATTCTAGCAACATCCAGCATTTATTTTGCTTAACTAACGTAAGGAAACGATACCAATACATCACTTTAAAAAAAAAAAATAATAATAATTTCCTTCATCTCGGTGTTGTATTCGTATAGATAGATTGTTTTGTTTTTTTGAAACTATTATGTGCACATGCATAGTTTGTAAAAAAAACTGTTGGGCTAAAACTTCGTACCCAGATTAATTTAGAAGGGATTTTTATTGATCAAGCTTTAGTATAACTCTCATCAAGCTTTAGTATAACTCTCATCAAGCTTTAGTATTACTCTCGCTTCAATTCTATAAATATGTGGAATACATTTCGAATCGGAAGTGAAATAAAGATAAGAGAAGGGGAGGGGGGGCATAAATTCCGTTTGAATAAAATTGTAATCAACAACATCACAGATATATGTCAAAAAATGCCACCCAGACAATTCATATTAATAAAAACAGAAAGTTAATATACATTTTTTTTTTTTGAGCAACATACGACTCCATTTTGTTTGATTAAACCTGGCTTTTTGTAGAGAAAACAGATAAATTATACTTTTGTGAGATAAAACTTTTGTGATGTTTCTAAAGTTGTAGAATGCTATAGTTTTGATACGGTTTATGTTATACGGGGGAACATTTGGGGACGACCACGCACCACATGGGAAAACTTGATTCGAAACTCAAAACGATGTCTTGTAAAAGAAGACTTCTGAAAACCTCCACAACCTACTTAAGTTAAAGAATTATTGGGTTTTTTTTTTGGGTTAGAATTATGGCCATGACCTCTTCCCGGACTAATTCATATTTTATATTTTCTCAAGGCCATGATTTAATCAGTGCAGAAATCGATGAGACGATGTGGATCTGAGTATTTATTGAATTTACGGTAACTTCCTAAAGCAAGAACACAACACAAGCTGTCTGAAGAAAACAAGATAACTAGCTATACAAGAAAACGGAGAACTACTTTATTAAGAACACATTATGATCCAATTATTGTATCATTATTAATTGCTTTTGCATTATTTTAATTTTTTTTAAAACAAAATTAGATTGAATTTTTAAAAATTTAAATGATTGAGATTATTTGTTTCTTTGTAAAGCAAACGGGTTGAATATTTTTTACAAACTAATTAACAATGCTTAAAAGAGTCTTATGTTTATTTGATATTAATATGCTGTCTTTTAATTGTATTCGAAATATTAAATGTTATTTTGAATTTATTATTAATATTAACGGCATTTATTATTTTTGTATTGATTTTCATAAACAAGGGATACGTTAATAAAAATAAATTATACCCTTAAATATTAATTCTTATTTTTTTCATCTTCAAATAGAAAACAGAACCAAATCATTTCCATTATTTCAACCTCTATATATCCAAGAAGGGAAACAAATTTGGTAGACAAAAAAATAAAGGGTGTTTGGGGGGTGGGGGGGGGGTGGGGGGGTCCCAAATTTCAAAATGTTAATATCATGAAAATAGTTTTTAAAAATAAATCTAATCTTAGATTTAACGAAAGTAAAATTAAATTTCATTAATGTCTTTTCAATTTATTTGTTTTAAACTTTGAAGCTATTCACTATTTAGATTTGATTCTAACAGCAATATAATCACATGAAATATAATAGGAATAAACTATTTTGTATGACTTCAAAGCATCCTATAAATTGGAATAAACCAATCAAATTAGAGACTATGCGAACATTAAATTAACTTTAAACAACATTCAACTAAGTCAGTAATTCATGTGTCATTATACTTAAGTGACTTATTAAAAATAGTTTAACCGACTTTTAGTTTAAAAAAAAATCTCCATAACAATGTGTTACTTTAAATATAATTTTTATATTTAGTTTACGTTTCCTGTCATGTGACCACATTTTTAGATCACGCGCCGGGGATTTCTTGAACCGTAAGAACACGCTAAAGCGTAGTTTCAGATTGTGGGTAAGACTCCAAAAGTAGGCCATGTTTAGTAGGCCAGTGAAGAAGTTTGAACGAATTTTTGAGACGACAAATTGTGTTTTTGTAACTAGAAATCACATGTAATCAGAGGCGTAGCGAGGGGCGGGGGGTAGATGTCCCCGGGCGCAAGCTAGCTAGGGGCACCAACATCTGCTTTTATATTATATTATTGGTAAAAATAATGGGTTTGAGAGTTGAAAAAAAGAAAAGGGGGCGCTTTAAAATGGATCTTGTCCGCGGGCGCGAATCTTGTCCACGGGCGACAAACACCCTCGCTACGCCTCTGCATGTAATGTCAAGTCCTTTTAGATTAAGTTAAAATGTTTAATTTAGGAAAGAACCTAGTATCCCAACAGTCTACTTAAAAAAAAAAAATTACTATTAATTGCACATTATAGAATTATTTTTGTTTCGTTCAACTAATTTTTTTTTTTAACCTCAAAAGGTTGGATAAGATTTAACGTTTCAATTTTAAATATAAAGCTGATAATTAATTAAGGCAATTAAACAAATCAACACAATGTATTAAAAAGTGAAGAAAAACAATTTAAATAACTTTTAAATAAGTTTGTTTAGCTGATTTTTTACAGTACCGGTAGGATAAAGCCAGATCATTTAAAAAAACACCAATATTATTAATAAATATATTAGTTCAGCAAAGAGAGATGTATTAAAATGATCAAATATGAACACAATTATCTTCTGAAATAGGAAATATATATATATATTTAAAAATGAATACCTATTTCAAATTTTTAGATTTACATTACATTGTGTTTATTGTTTATTTGTTGAGTAACGATAAAATGTATTAATGATAATTTCAAAAATTCTGGATTTGAAAATATATACATTTTCTTTAAAATAAAAATCTATAACCCCGTTTATCGTTCAAAACATCCTTACTTGTAATGTACTGATTTCATCATAGACATCAACTCTGTGGTCCAGTGCATTCGTCATGTAAAAATAAACAAAACGCAATTTGGGAATTCAGACTTTGAGCTCTGCTCCTACCACCTACATTTGTTCTTTTGATCCTTGAAGTGACATGGAGGAGTCACCCAACACGGTGACCTGGTCTTTTAACACGCAGTTTCCCTTGAGGTATTCCGCAGTACCCATTCAAGCGACACAACGCAATACAAAGGGTGGGGTGGGGGGGGATCAATAGCCCTTGGTATTTATTGGCACAGACTAATTTCTCACACAAGTGTATGACGAAAATATCTGGAAAATTTCGAATTTAAAGATCACCATTTCGTCATGAAACATTACCACTCTGCCACTTATCTATTGCGAAACGTCTAAATGGGTGTAATGCTTAGTGATTTACCATTAATAGATTGAAATAAAACATCTAGATATAGGTATAATAGTCATTGATTGATTTTCCATTCATAATTTGATATAAAAAGTCTAAATATAGATGTACTATGCGTGATGAATCGTACGTAGTTAGAAAAAAAAGTCTAAATATAGGTGTACTACTTCGTGATGAACCGTACAAAATGAGTACATCGTTAGAAAATAAAAGTCTAAATATAGTTGTACTACTTCGTGATGAACCGTACATAATGAGTACATAGTTAGAAAATAAAAGTCTAAATATAGATGTACTACTTCGTGATGAACCGTACATAATGAGTACATAGTTAGAAAATAAAAGTCTAAATATAGTTGTACTACTTCGTGATGAACCGTACATAATGAGTACATAGTTAGAAAATAAAAGTCTAAATATAGATGTACAGCCCTCAGTAATTTACAAGTACAATTTCTAAAATATAAAATGTCTGATTCCCAATTGTGTTAAATGTGTCATACGTACAGCTAGATTTTATGACTGTCGATGACTTTGACATGGCAAAATTGGGACATGTAATTGTAACTTTACCCTATAAGGAAACGGGAATTCCCACTAAACCATTAAAGCCTAAGCTATAAATAAGTATAATAAGAAACAAAGAAAGATTTCTTAATCAAATTTAAATTTAAGTATTTGTATGGCTTCTGAAAAGTAATGACTTTAGTTAAAGACATAGCAAACTACTTTTCACAGACCAAAAGTTTGAAATTATTTCAAGTCGCAGTCTCTAAAACTCATACTGGCTAATCAAAGAAACTGTGTTGTTATTATAAATTTAAAACTCGTAATATGTAATGATAAGGCAATTTCAAGCACTATTTTGTCAATTTACGGAAGGATTTGTGAAAACTGAAAAATGCATGAGGTGCACGGGCCACACTAACCAACTGTATTTATTTTTCATTAGTTCTCATTATAATTTGGATGTAGAGGTCCATATCAATTTTTCTTCACATTCTTATTATTAATATATAGGGGGACGTGGGTTGACCTTCCCAGTGGCGTAGCTAGTGTTGGTGTCACCCGGTGCGGTTAACTCATGGTGTCACCCGCTACTCCCCCCGACTAGTCGATGGATTGTTCTAGTTGTTGTTAAAATAAGTCCACATTATAATAATTTACAAGAACAAAAACAAATTAATTATAGGTCGGACGGTAAATGTATTTAAGAAATGTAACAGTAGCAACGTTAAGTCATCGTTATTTTTACATAAATTTACTTTAAAATGTTATTTTCCTGGACTTCAAAGCTGCAAACCTGCCAATCAATTGATCTAATTCAGGGATTTCAAACTCACAGCCCGTGGGCCATTTGCGGCCCGCAAGACGATCTTTTATGGCCCGCGACCTGACAACAAAGTTTAGTGTTAATGCTGCCCACGCGTTTTCCCCATTTTCATATCTATAATGTGACCCTACTTGACAGTTTCAGGCGAACTTCACCGACTAGTCTAATTATTATTTTTAATATGTTTTGTATTGACTTGGACGTTGATTATAATGGTATAACCCTTTTAAAAATCAGAATATTTTTTTAAAGTGTGTAGCTTTTTATGCGACAAACATGACCAAAGTGCGGTTTTGAGAAAACACGCTTCGAATATTATACATACATATTTCAAAATTTTAAAAAGTCAGTTAGTGGGTAATGCACAACAATAATTGAGTAAATCGTATCAATCTGACACAGTATCAAAGAATCCCTATTACAATTGCCCCTAGTGTTTACGAGTGAGGGGAAATTCCGAACCTGTCAGCTTGGTCACTTGCGCTGTCAGGTCTCTGGCAACAAGCAGCAGAGGGAAGAAAGTGAAGCCTAGTTCTTGAGGAGCCTTAATGTTTTTATTTGTTAATACTAAAGGTTGAGCAGATTGTAACAATTTTACTTTATTGAATTTGTAATCGCTTTCTTTGTAGAATACTTGATGCCGCCCAGTCTCATTTAGGCTCTGCCTCCTGCGGCCCCCGGATGATTTGAGTTTGAGACCCCTGATCTAATTCAATATCCTTCCTCGTATCAATTTCAATTGATAGCAGAGCCAAATCAGAAAGCTTTGACTGAAACATGGTGCACTCGATAAACCTTAGTTTTGAAAAGCTCCGCTCACGTGAAGCCACAGACACAGAGATCGAAAGAAACAATTGAAGGATTAGCGACAGTTTTGGAAGAGATTCTAGGGAATCCCATTCCACTATGAATTTCAAAGCATCAAATGCAGACCAGACCAAGACTTTGTAAAATTCATTATCAGCTGCCATTAGGTGTCTTCTTAGCCTTGGTATTTCTTTTAAATGTTCATAATAGAAAGAGGTTAATTTTGGAACGGAAACAATAACTCTTCTTCACTTGTTGGTAGTAGATTCTTGGTAGAATACCCCCAAAACGTATCTACAACTTCTTTGATCACTGAAGATTTGATCTGGAGTTCAGAATGAAAGCGATCAATACACTCCATCACAACCCTACTGTTTTCTTCTAACAGGGTGAGTCCAGCATCTATTAATTTTTCTCCTGTCATTCTAATCTCAAATCCATCCAAACTAATGATCTTATTGATGAGGTCAACTCAAATCTTCTTTCTGCCGAAATTCCATATTGGTACGAATTTTAAAGTGCCTTTTAAATAGCATGTTCCACCAAGTGAGGGGCGCTTCTCGCACAGAAACAATCTTAAAGCCTCCAGGCTGGTCACCACTTCGTCAAGAGTAAAGCCTTTTAAGTCTGCAGATACTGCTGTCAAAGATTAAGTTCCTCAAGTAGATCAGACCAAAGATAACGTTAGGAGATAAACATGAAATCACGGACAGCATGTAAAAGACCTTGTGCTGCACCTCTTGTATCCAACTTTTCAAGAGGACCACCTAGAGCTTAAATCGCCGCCACACATTCATCAAAACTTTTCTTTCAGTATTAGCAGCAGCATGATGTGCACTCAACGCATGTTTATGCTCTTTAAAACTCCAATTTCTCAATTTGGTGCCCCATCCTGAGATGGTGTCACCAGGTGCTGTCCGCACCTCCCGAACCCCCTTAATCACGCCACTGGACCTTCCGGTCAAAAAGAAATTATATTTAAACGCCAAAATTTGTTTGGTTCTATTGTTTATTTTAAATAATCATTCGGTGATTTATGGGTACAAACTTATTTTCTTTAAAAAACTGTTCAAATTGTAATAATAAATGATAAAAAATGGATATGCTTTAACACTTTACACAGGGCATCCGTTGTTTCTAACTGCTTCAGTTTATAACTCAGAGAATGAGATAATCCGTCAGATTTTAGTATTCTTGTTTTTTTTTTTTTGTTTATCTAAAAAAAAAAACGTCACTTTAAAACTATATATTTCATATAGGCTGTGATGTATGCCTGTGAGGCTTTAGTGACATTAGAAGTGTTAATGCTATAACATGTCATGGTGACGTAAACTTGACTAAGATGGCCATGACATCTGCATAACGATATGCTGAAATGAAAGTAAGTTTAATGTTTTTTATTGTAGTATTATACGCTGTTAAAGTTTACATTATGGTGTATACCAAAAACATACTGAATTTTTTTTAAAAAACGGAACAAACATTTGTTTTATTTTTTTATGTGGTTAACGTCACGTGAGCAATAGCTATACAGCTGAGTTTAAAGAAGTAGTCAGTCGGTCTTTAGTCAGTCCTTAGTCAGTCATAAGTCAGTCGTTCGTTAGTCAGACGGTCGTTAGACAGTCGTTCGCTATACTCACAGTCGTTAGACAGTCGTTCGCTAGTCAGTCGGTCGTTAGACAGTCGTTCGCTATAGTCAGTCGGTCGGTAGTCAGTCGGTCAACAGTCACTCGGTCGCTGGGCAGTCATTCACTTGTCAAGCACATAATGTATAGAGTAGGTAATGTCTATCGCTTTTTATGGAAAAATGGTTAACATTTCAGTTAGTTCCACTGTTTTGTAACTCAATCATCAATAGAAAATGTAGCAGCGACATTTTTTTTTTACATCTTTACCAATACAAAAACAATATTGTTTTTTCTCTTTCCTTGCCGATATCAAACGTGAATAAAAATAGAAGCACATATTTTTTTATCGTTACTCTGCCAATATATTGTATACCTACTTTGAGATTCTACTAGACGTACCGGTGGGTGAGCCATGCATTGGCGCCATGTTGTCTCCAGGTGAATAAATAATCTTCGGAAAGCTTGTTATAGTCATTGGCCATTCTGGTGAACAAGCGTCTTGGAATATATCCAGTGCAAATAAATAGGTGGTTTCCATATCGCATCCATTGTATGGACCGTATATCGAGAAGCGATGTATGCTATACCCGTCATCTAATCTGTAGGGAGGAGACCGTCGATAGTAGTATTAGTAGGTTTATAATTATTTTTGGGAGTTACCAATCAGTGATGAGCTTTTCATTACCTCTCCTGTTTAGAGGTAGTGACGGCCCCATGTGTACCACGTGCTGTCCGATTAGTAGCGTTCCTCCTCTACACATCTAAAAAATGGCCTCTCCTACTCAAGTGTTTTTGAAATGGCAACCTTAATTAAATATACCAGCCACACCAACACCAGTCCACACCAACACCAACCACACCAAAACCAACCACACCTACACCAACCACACCAACACCAGCCACACCAACACCAACCACACCAACACCAACCACACCAGACCACACCACACCAACACCAACCACACCAATACCAGGCCACACCAACACCAACCACACCAACACAAACCACACGAACATCAGTCCACACCAACACCAACCACACCAACACCAACCACACCTACACCAGTCACACCAACACCAGCCACACCAACACNTAACGATCAAACCAATCATAACGATCAAACCAATCATAACGATCAAACCAATCATAACGATCAAACCAATCATAACGATCAAACCAATCATAACGATCAAACCAATCATAACGATCAAACCAATCATAACGATCAAACCAATCATAACGATAAACCAATCATAACGATCAAACCACACCAACACCAACCACACCAACACCAACCACACCAACACACAGAAAGAAAAAAAAACATGACAAAAATAAATCAAATTCTATTTAAAAAATAGCCTACCCGTCTATGCTAAAATCTTTAATGTTGGGGTCACTTATGATGTTCGTCCATGATGAGTTGAGAATCCTCGACTGTTCAAACCAGGAGTACCATGATGGTCCTCTCCCATCAAACAGAATATACTTCATTTCGACCCCGTCGTTGTAAAGTGAAAGCTTTACCTGTGTTTTGTATACACCAGAACACATTCATTAATGAGGCCAAATTATTTGGATCATGTTGCTATTCAAAATATTTTAAAACACTCTTTTCCACTAGTAAATCGATTTTCCATTGTTCTTAACAGAGACATAAAAAGAAATATACATGTTTGTAATGTATTTTATTTACCTGATATCCAATAACACCAGCAATTTCAAAACTTGCATAAAAGATGTTTACATTTTAAACACATTAAAATAACCATATCAATATTAACCCATTAAACTCACCATATCAATATTAACCCATTAAACTCACCATATCAATATTAACCCATTAAACTCACCATATCAATATTAACCCATTAAACTCACCATATCAATATTAACCCATTAAACTCACCATATCAATATTAACCCATTAAACTCACCATATCAATATTAACCCATTAAACTCACCATATCAATATTAACCCATTAAACTCACCTTATCAATATTAACCCATTGAACTCACCTTATCAATATTAACCCATTGATCCAGGATGAAGCTCCTGAAATGTCGCGTGCATGTGTTAGAATAAGTCAATTGTAAACATTCAACAGGGATCGTCCAATCGTCAAACTCAGCTATTGAAATAATGTTAAATTATGTGATTATGATAATTAATAGAAAGAACACTTGACAGCTTAAAGAGATATGCCAGAAATTATTTACGAACGTGGGTTTTTGCAAATCCAATACATGGCCAACATTTTATCGACATATTTTTAAGCATTTAAAATGACTAATATCGTTATTTGCCACAGATGAAATTAATCTAAGGTTATACAAAATATTCTATACATATCGATATTCTCATAAATATTTACCTGGCCCATTCTTGTAAATGACGTACCAATGTGCATCCATTGTTCGTTTGATAGAACTTTCAATGATTTTTTCTTTGAATGTCACGCATCGGTTTAGTATACGACTAAAAGTCGCACTTTCACAACCTCCAGTGCAGAAAATTGCGCACCTGGCAAGGGACATGTCTAGAGAACAATTAAATTTAATTGTGAAATTTTCAAAATAATTGATCAATTTTTAAGATAATTATACTCTATTTAGATAAAGTATTTAGCTTGAAATGCACTGTCTTTCACCTTTAAATGTTGATCTAATCCGTCAGAATTATACTCTGTATTATGTTAATAATTACATCATACCACCACATTAATCACTTACCAAGTTTTGTCGTAAATTAAATGACTTAAATTTTTTAATGCTAATAACGACGTACTATTTGTCCAATCAGAGTGAGCATTTTGTTTAACAGAATCAATCTAAAGATAAATATTTTTCTAAGGCTAATTAAGGTGCAACTTGGTTTAATGAATCGTAAATTCATAAATACAATTATAATAATATCGCCATGTGGCGTCTCTAGGGGTGGCATCTGCGAGGGCGGTAAGCGCAAGGCTTCACGCCCTCCAGATGTCACCCGAGGACATCCTCCGCGTCTGGTTTCTCTGCCTGCACCCAGCTCGGGTGGTGGTTGCTATCTGTAGGCGTCATGCTCTTGTGGCAAACTTCTGTGGTGGGGCTTAGTTCTGGTGGCAAACTGTTGTGGTGGGACCACGTTCTGGTGGCAAACCGCTGTGGTGGGACTACGTTCTGGTGGCAAACCACTGTGGTGGGACCACTATCTGGTGGCAAACCGCTGTGGTGGGACTACGTTCTGGTGGCAAACCACTGTGGTGGGACCACGTTCTGGTGGCAAACCGCTGTTGTGGAACTGGTGGCAAGCCGCTTCTGTGCGACCACGTTCTGGTGGCAAACTGTTATGGTGGTACCACGTTCTGGTGGCAAGCCGTTGTCGTGGGACTACGTTCAGATGCACACTATTTTTGTAACACCTTCTTGGTTGTCATATTAGATTCTTCTGAAGCCGACTCGAGCAAGCTCTGTCAAATGAGCCATTTTCCATGGATTTTCTCGTCATCCCAGTCTGAGGTATAAACATCCCGTGTGGTGTCAACCGTTGCGTTCAGCACAACTACAGCCTACCCCCCGCCCCCCTAGCGCTACTGCAAGAGACTGCACTTAATTTTTGGAATGGGAATTAACCGACTCTTTCTTTGACATGGGCCATCTTTTGACATGGGCCATCTTTTGACATCGGCCATCTTTTGACATGGGCCATCTTACCTTCATTATTCATCATTTCATTATTTGTTAAACTTTAATTTTTAAATTCGTAATATAATATACATTCCTTGGTTTATAATGGATGGTCGTGTGGCACTCGCCATCCTTGGACAGTGGCTCAACAAAGAGATGATGACCTACTAAGGGAGTCAACCCTAAGAGAAAAATCTGATGATGCAGCCGTAACAATGAAAATTCCACCCCCCCCCCACGCCCCTGATATTCCCTAATGCTTGCCAGGTGCGTGGAGGATATGCTGACTAGGAAACTGCATGTTCCCCATTAAAAAAAACCCCAGAAAACTCAGCATTTTTTTTCTCCAAAAAAACGTTTAACAACATCGTTCTTTAGAGATGGCCAGATGCTTAGAGAATGTTTAGGCACAATAGAGTTTAAACAATCTTCTGAAGTTTTTATTTATCAAAATTGTAAATAATATTTATTATACACAGAATGCATTTCTCACATTTAGACCTGACTTCCTTTATTTGTGTTCCGTTCATCAAGGTGTATCCTATCCATGTCTTAACTCTCAAAAGACGGGAGATTGAAAAATCGGTCATATATGGCGGGTGAAAAGAACGACCCCTAAAATATATATAAAAATAATATTAAAAGGCGAAAATAAAGATTTACTATTTTGGAATGTTAAATTTCTATTTGGCAAGAAAGAAAAATCGTTTATTTTACTAGTTCTTGAAGAAATCTGGTAGCAACTTGTCCATTCATAAATTTTCCTTTTCGCCATTTACTCATATTTTGCCACAATTCCGGTTCACTGTTACTACACTCTAAAACATTGCTATGGAGTCTGATTCTGATTATAAGCTTGAAATGGACGACTATTCTTACTTAGAAGAATATTTTTGATGAAGATAGCACTTCAGATGTGTCTGATACCGAGAATTCTGTAAATTATCATCATAATAATATCATCCAAGGTTTGTTTACTTTTTTCATTCATACTCAACTCACGCATACTGTGATACTTCTTAGCACTATTATTAGCCCTAACATTAGTTTTATTCAAGTTCCAGTAGTATAAAATTCTGGTAAAAGTGCAGTTCAGGTGCGTATATTATTTCTTAGCGCATTTCGTATTTTAACATTTTTTATCATGTAAACTTACGTGTATTCTTTAATAATTTAATACAGGCAGTTATAGTTAACTATTAACTAATTCTGGATTATAAATCGTTTAAATCGCATCTTTTCTTTTCATTTTGCTTCTAAAGAGTCTTTTAACATCCCCCAACCAAAGTGACACAGCCCCCATTTGTTTGTATTTTTCTTTTTACGCTATGCCA
Source organism: Lymnaea stagnalis (assembly GCA_964033795.1). Taxonomy (NCBI): domain Eukaryota; kingdom Metazoa; phylum Mollusca; class Gastropoda; family Lymnaeidae; genus Lymnaea; species Lymnaea stagnalis. The sequence continues at coordinate 8,733 of CAXITT010000233.1, read as the reverse complement.
GATTTTTAGCCACCTATAAGTTAGTATGCTAAACGAAATTTTCAAACTAAGCATGTTCACAAAAAAGAATGAAATACTAGATTCTTCATTACGCACAAGCGCCCC
>CAXITT010000232.1:1058222-1072152 GCA_964033795.1 Lymnaea stagnalis | reverse complement strand
TTTTTTAAATTTTTACCCCCCCCCCCCCCCCCACATTGGACGATCTTAAATTTTATAAAGGATTTATACGAATTATTCGAAAGACTTTGTTTTTAGGGGGTTGTTTAATTTTAGGTTACATTCTGAAACATGTCATTCGTAAACACTTTCTGATCTTACAGCCCAATTAGATTACAAGCAAAGATAAAAAGCGAGTCGCGCATTAAACTTCTTCTGATAGCAAGAGCCCTCACCCCCCCCAACACACACACACCCACATCTACCCCCAGACACCCACGCCTCTTCCCCTGATAGCCTTGTCAGCATCTGAGGCGTCTTTTTTTAAGCTGGCCGCTCCGTCTCTACGTCTTACCCTACGCCCAAGTTCAAAGTTGTAAAACATTTTGCAGATACGTTTTACAAAGCGATTCAGACCAGTCCAGCACTTAAAAAGGTTTTTACTTTCTAGTGACACCTCAGGCAAGCCCTCCTCTGACACGGACAGAAATGCCGCCCCTGTCATGTCACGGAGGTAAGGTGGGGGTGGGGGGATACCTATCTTATCTCATAAGTCCATTAAAGATTTTTATCCCAATTACTTTACAAGACATTAAAACTCCAGAGGCCGTGCCGGCTAAAACGCCATCATTAGGCCGGGTTAGTTCGCGTTTCTCTCCCCCTGGTTCCAGGCCGTGTCTTACAACGCAGGACCGGTAACCCCGTGACCCCTTGTGTAAACACCGTTAATTCCCTTGCATGTCTGCCGTAACTTATCTCTCTCATCGGGAACGTGCGCTCGCTGGGGACATGTTCCAGTCCTGCACTCATCTCTTCGCGGCCAATTCATTTCCATCAAATCCCAGGTTTAACATCAAAGCGGGGCCATTAGCCCCCACCCCCACCTCGACCACCTCGACCCCCCACCCACCCACACCCTCTTCCACTTCATAAGGGCGCCGTTATTAATCGCTTCAAGTCTTTCTGTAAGGCCGTCAATTTGTTCTGACGACTTCAGCTCTGACTACATATACACATTAATCCTTAACAAAATTACCAGTTGCCAAGTCTGTCGTGGCCCCACCGGGTCTCAAACCGGTGTCAAGCGATGGCTGCACATTAAAGGGGTTGGGGTTTGCAGGAGACCGGTGTCAAGGCTCCATCGCACGAGCGAAAACGCCACACACTTTAACACAAACACCTCGAACGGCAACCGTCATGGCAAGACGACACCACGGGTTACGAACTGGCTGAAATCACGCAATATTTTACAGGTATTTTGGGAGGTACAAGGTATAAGGGACGTTACACATTTGCAGGTGTTTGGATGATGTATACATATTCGCAGGTGTTTTGGGACAAGGTATACACTATTTAAAGGTATTGGGATGAGGTTATACCTAATTACGGGTATTTTGACAAGGTGTACATAGAAGCAGGTATTCGTATTGGGTTATACATAATTACGGGTATTTTGACAAGGTGTACATAGTAAAAGGTATTGGCATTGGGTTATACATAATTACGGGTATTTTGACAAGGTGTACATAGTAACATGTGTTGGGACGGGGCTTACATATTGAATCATATCTAGTGAACAAGGTACACTTAGGTACAGGAACTGGGGCAAGGGTGATACTTAGGTACAGGTGCTGGGGCAAGGTATACTTATGTACAGGTACTGGGGCAAGGTATACTTATGTACAGGTACTGGGGCAAGGTATACTTATGTACAGGTACTGGGACAAGGTATACTTATGTACAGGTACTGGGGCAAGGTATACTTATGTACAGGTACTGGGGCAAGGGTGATACTTATGTACAGGTACTGGGGCAAGGTATACTTATGTACAGGTACTGGGGCAAGGGTGATACTTATGTACAGGTACTGGGGCAAGGTATACTTATGTACAGGAACTGGGGCAAGGGTGATACTTAGGTACAAATACTGGGGCAAGGGTGATACTTAGGTACAGGTACTGGGGCAAGGTATACTTATGTACAGGTACTGGGGCAAGGTATACTTATGTAAAGGTACTGGGGCAAGGTATACTTATGTACAGGTACTGGGGCAAGGTATACATATGTACAGGTACTGGGGCAAGGTATACTTATGTACAGGTACTGGGGCAAGGGATACTTATATACAGGTACTGGGGCAAGGGTGATACTTAGGTACAGGTACTGGGGCAAGGTATACTTATGTACAGGTACTGGGGCAAGGGTGATACTTATGTACAGGTACTGGGGCAAGGTATACTTATGTACAGGTACTGGGGCAAGGGTGATACTTATGTACAGGTACTGGGGCAAGGGTGATACTTATGTTCAAGTACTGGGGCAAGGGTGATACTTAGGTACAGGTACTGGGGCAAGGTATACTTATGTACAGGTACTGGGGCAAGGGTGATACTTATGTACAGGTACTGGGGCAAGGTATACTTATGTACATGTATTGGGGCAAGGTATACTTATGTACAGGTACTGGGGCAAGGGTGATACTTATGTACAGGTACTGGGGCAAGGTATACTTATGTACAGGTACTGGGGCAAGGGTGATGTTTAGGTACAGGTACTGGGGCAAGGGTGATACTTAGGTACATGTACTGGGGCAAGGTATACTTATGTACAGGTACTGGGGTAAGGGTGATACTTATGTACAGGTACTGGGGCAAGGGTGATACTTATGTACAGGAACTTGGGCAAGGGTGATACTTAGGTACAGGAACTGGGGCAAGGGTGATACTTAGGTACAGGTACTGGGGCAAGGTATACTTATGTACAGGTACTGGGGCAAGGGTGATACTTATGTACAGGTACTGGGGCAAGGGTGATACTTATGTACAGGTACTGGGGCAAGGGTCATACTTAGGTACAGGTACTGGGGCAAGGGTGATACTTATGTACAGGTAATGGGGCAAGGGTGATACTTAGGTACAGGTACTGGGGCAAGGGTGATACTTAGGTACAGGTACTGGGGCAAGGTATAATTATGTACAGGAACTGTGGCAAGGGTGATACTTATGTACAGGTACTGGGGCAAGGGTGATACTTATGTTCAAGTACTGGGGCAAGGGTGATACTTAGGTACAGGTACTGGGGCAAGGTATACTTATGTACAGGTACTGGGGCAAGGGTGATACTTAGGTACAGGTACTGTGGCAAGGTATACTTATGTACAGGTACTGGGGCAAGGGTGATACTTAGTTACAGGTACTGGGCAAGGTATATTTATGTACAGGTACTGGGGCAAGGTATACGTATGTACAGGTACTGGGGCAAGGTATACTTAGGTAGAGGTACTGGGGCAAGGTATACTTATGTACAGGTACTGGGGCAAGGGTGATACTTAGGTACAGGTACTGGGCAAGGGTGATACTTAGGTACAGGTACTGGGGCAAGGGTTATACTTAGGTACAGGTACTGGGGCAAGGGTGATACTTAGGTACAGGTACTGGGGCAAGGGTGATACTTATGTACAGGTACTGGGGCAAGGTATACTTATTTTAGGGTACTAATGAAAGATATTCTTATTTACAGGAGCTGGGGTGAGTTATACTTATTTACAGGAGCTGGGGGTGAGTTATACTTATTTACAGGAGCTGGGGGTGAGTTATACTTATTTACAGGTACTGGGGAAAGGTTTTCTTATTTACAGGTGCTGGGGAAAGGTATACTTATTTATATGTATTTGGTACGATATTTATAGGTATACGCTAAAGCTCTAAGTTAAAGATTATAAACATTATCATTCTCCTATTTTCCACTTCTCTTTTTTGACCAAAGTTATCATACTTGGTATCAATGCAAATATTAGAAGGGGTGGGGGAGGGGGTGACAAATAAGCATTTCTTATGAAGAAGAAGAAATTTCTGTTTGCAAAAATTGATTAACTTTTATGCAAAAAAAAATAAATAATAATAAAAATAAATAAAGACTTCCGTGCTGCTATGATTGGTGAACTATCGTGCTACTATGATTGGTGAACTACCGTGCTACTATGATTGATGAACTACCGTGCTACTATGATTGGTGAACTACCGTGCTACTATGATTGGTCAACTACCGCGCTACTATGATTGGTCAACTACCGTGCTACTATGATTGGTCAACTACCGTGCTACTATGATTGGTGAATCAAAACACACAAACTCCCCCCCCCTCACTTCAGTAAGTACAGACTCTGTTCAAAGGGCCAACGCACACTCCAGAATCGGACAGCAATGCGGACCACACAATGAAGGGCCAACGCACACTCCAGAATCGGACAGCAATGCGGACCACACAATGAAGGGCCAACGCACACTCCAGAATCGAACAGCTATGTTGACCACTCAATGAAGGGCCAACGCACACTCCAGAATCGAACAGCTATGCTGACCACACAATGAAGGGCCAACGAAGCTCCAGAATCGAACAGCTATGCTGACCACACAATGAAGTGCCAACGCACACTCCAGAATCGAAAAGATATGCTGACCACACAATGAAGGGCCAACGCACACTCCAGAATCGAACAGGAATGCTGACCACACAATGAAGGGCCAACACACTCTCCAGAATCGGACAGCAATGCGGACCACACAATGAAGGGCCAACGCACACTCCAGAATCGGACAGCAATGCGGACCACACAACGATTCCGCGACCGCCTATCTACAGCCCCCCCCAACCCCCCGTTTCGGTGAGCACCAAAAACTCAGACACGGACTCAGAAACCGGAAGACAACAACATACGCAATGTCATCGAAACAAAATTCCATTTATTGCGATCAATGCAGGCAAGCAGCTTATCGTATCTTATCTTATCTTATATTATATTATATCAACCATTCTCATCTGATCATTTCTGATCTTACTTAATAGTATATCAATTAATTGCATGATCTATATCAATCTGGAAACAATTGTCTTTTAATAATTTAATCAAAAATCAATTTAAGACAAAAATATATAGATAAACCAATTAATTTTAAATCAGTATATCTCGTCAATTTTTTTTTTTAATATGAATTTAGTTTTTTTAAACTGAAAATTGTACATAAAATGTGAAATGGGTGTAAAAAATGAATTTGGTGGGGAAAAATATGAATTAGGTATGAAAAAAATATGAATTGGTGTAAAATAATATGAATTTGGTATGTAAAATTTTTTAATTTGGTGTAAAAATGAATTTGGTATGACCAAAATTATTTTGGTGTAAAAAATATGAATTAGGTATAAAAAAGATGATTAAGGTATACAAAAATTTAAAATTTGGTTTAAAAATGAATTTGGTATGACCAAAATTATTTGGGTGCAAAAAATATGAATTAGGTATCAACAAGTTTTTGGTATAAAAATTCTACATCATTAAATGGACACCTTTCCCTGTGAGTCTGTAGGCAGGCTTCTTGTCTGCCCAGGACACCAATACTAAGCAAAGAGTCACTATTAGTAAAAAAAAACAACAACAACAACAACAAAAAACTACAACAACTAGAATAAAAAAAAACACTAATGATCTTATTGCAATTATTTTCATTATTTTGAATTTAAAACTTTTAACAACTTATAAATTTCTCTCAATTTTGTGTGTGTGCTTTTTAAAAAAAAAATATTATTTATTTATTTTAAAAACACAATTCCATTTATTAATTAAAAAATAAATCACATTAACTGTAGGCAGTTTGGAAAATGCGAACCACTTGTGGAAATAATTCATTTCGTGAGTACTATTAATTAATTGTATTTAAGAGTGTGAATTAAAGAGGGACAACGTTATATACCCACACATAGATTCGTATAGCAGTTAATGCCAATATCTTCATGCCACGATTGATAATGACATTTTTTCCGAGTCAGTCGTGACAGGAAGTGAAATTTTCGTCGTCCTATGAAGTTTTCGAAATTATCATTTAACTTTAGAAAAAAAAAATTAAAAAAAAAAAAAAAAAAAAAAAAAAAAAAAAAAAAAAAACTCTTCTTCACTTCCTTCACTTCCTTTGGTTCATGTCAGCAAGAAAACAGTTTTCTTTTAGAAACAGGAAGTAGATCGAGGAGCTCTCGTGCACCCCAGTCTCGTGCTCCCGCTGAAGTGATCTCGGGGGGTCATCTGTATTTATCTCCGAGTAAACCATATCCCACTTTCCCACTCTGCTATCGTACACAATGTTCCTTGCCTTTCATGTCCCTGGCTGTGTGCAAACTAACGCCCTCTAGCCGGGGGAGCTGGGGGAGCTGGGGGTGCTGGGGGCTGCAGCGTACTCTGACCACGACAAAACCAAAGCGAGATGGAGAACGGAAGATCTCAGGATGATGCTATCAGGGTGATGGGATCTTAGGATGATACTGTAACGGTGATGGAATCTTATGATGATACTGTCAAAGTGATGGGATCTTAGGATGATACTATCAGGGTGATGGGATCTCAGGATGATACTATCAGGGTGATGGGATCTTAGGATGATACTGTCAGGGTGATGCGATCTTAGGATGATACTATCAGGGTGATGGGATCTTAGGATGATACTATCAGGGTGATGGGATCTTAGGATGATACCGTCAGGGTGAGAGGATCTTAGGATGATACTATCAGGGTGGTGGGATCTTAGGATGATACTGTTAGCGTGATGGGATTTCAGGATGATACTTACAAGGTGATGGTATCTCAGGATGATATAACAGGGTGGTGGGATCTCATGATGATACTATCAGAGTGGTGGGATCTGAAGATGATACTATCAGGGTGATGGGAACTCGGAATGATATAACAGGGTGATGGGATCTCAACATTATACTATCAGGGTGATGGGATCTGAGGATGATACTTGCAAGGTCATGGGATCTCATGATGATACTGTTAGCGTGATGGGATCTGAGGATGATACTTACAAGGTGATGGGATCTCAGGATGATATAACAGGGTGGAGGGATCTCAGGATGATGTAACAGGGTGGTGGGATCTGAGGATGATACTTACAAGGTGATGCGATCTCAGGATGATACTATTAGCGGGATGTGATCTGAGGATGATACTAAGGTGATGGGATCTCAAGATGATATAACATGGTGGTGGGATCTTAGGATGATATAACAGGGTGTTGGGATCTCAGGATGATACTATGAGAGTGGTGGGATCTGAGGATGATACGATCATGGTGATGGGATCTCAGCATGATACTATCAAGGTGATGGGATCTCAGAATGATACTGTTAGCGTGATGGGATCTGAGGATGATACTTACAAGGTGATGGGATCTCAGGATAATATTAACAGTGTGATGGGACCTCAGGATAAAACTATCAGGGATGGGATCTAAAGACGATACTATCAAGGCAATGGGATCTTAGGAAGATACTATCAAGGTAATGGGATCTCATGATGATACTATCAGAGTGATGGGATCGCAGGATGATACTAACAGGGTGATGGGATCTCCTTTGTTGTTAGAGGATATCTCCAAAGTTTTTTTTTTTTTTTACTGTGCTCTGTTTCTCGTTGTATTTTCATTCGCAAAAGAAGCCTCTAGGCCGAAACGTTGACATCTTGTTGTCCTGTCCATTGATTCATCCACACACCTTGTTCTACTATTTCCTGTACACACCTTGAATGCAGTCCTTCAATCGATATCTTTTACTCTCTGCGAGAGCACAGTGTCGAGATTTAAAAGCAATTTGTCAGCGCGACTGTCGAGATGTATTTGCCGTTCATGTCATCCGTGCTAAATGATTTCATCAGTTAATTTCACCGGTGCTTAATGGTGTCATCAGTTAATTTCATCAGTGCTTAAGGATATCATCAGTTAATTTCATCAGTGTTAAATGATTTCTTGAGTGAATTTCATCAGTGCTTAATGGTCACATCAGTTTATTTCATCAGTACTTAATGATCACATCAGTTAATTTCATCAGTTAATTTCATCAGTTAATTTCATCAGTTAATTTCATCAGTTAAATTCATCAGCTAATTTCATCAGTACTTAATGATCACATCAGTTTATTTCATCAGTACTTAATGATCACATCAGTTTATTTCATCAGTACTTAATGATCACATCAGTTTATTTCATCAGTACTTAATGATCTCATCAGTTTATTTCATCAGTACTTAATGATCTCATCAGTTTATTTCATCAGTACTTAATGATCTCATCAGTTTATTTCATCAGTACTTAATGATCCATCAGTTTATTTCATCAGTACTTAATGATCTCATCAGTTTATTTCATCAGTACTTAATGATCTCATCAGTTTATTTCATCAGTACTTAATGATCTCATCAGTTTATTTCATCAGTACTTAATGATCACATCAGTTTATTTCATCAGTACTTAATGATCTCATCAGTTTATTTCATCAGTACTTAATGATCACATCAGTTTATTTCATCAGTACTTAATGATCTCATCAGTTAATTTCATCAGTACTTAATGATCACATCAGTTTATTTCATCAGTACTTAATGATCACATCAGTTTATTTCATCAGTACTTAATGATCTCATCAGTTTATTTCATCAGTACTTAATGATTTCATCACTTAATTTCATCAGTTAATTTCATCAGTTAAATTCATCAGCTAATTTCATCAGAGCTTAATGATCTCATCAGTTAATTTCATCAGTTAATTTCATCAGTTAATATCATCATTTAATTTCATCAGTTCATTTCATCAGTGATTAATGATCGCATCAGTTAATTTCATCAGTTAATTTCATCAGTGCTAAATGATTTCATCATGAAGTTTATTTTAGTGTGGGCAATTAAAAAATAAATAAAAATTTAGCATTTGGCTTCATGGGGAGTGAAACACGGAGTGAGTAGATTTTAAATTTATTTGAAAAATGGACAGAATTTAAGGTTTTTGTAAAAATGGTTGCAGTCTAAAAGAATTTAAGCAAACACCTTAGAACTATGTTAGGGACAACTTTAAAATTAAAAAAAAACTTTAATTATTCATATTTCAAGATATTGAATATTCGATTTACTTATTCTGTTTTAAGTAAATAAATGAGAATCAATTAAAAACGCAAGCATATTTGAACATCTATAGATAACAACAGCTATACCAAGACCAATTTTTAAAAAAATTCGTTAAAAATAAGTCATCTGATGGAATTGACACTTTATGATTAGGGATCATTGAGGAAATAGGTCAGGCGGTGAGACACAATGCAGCAGTGGAGGACACAATTACTGGGAAGGCACCCTACTGTAAGATGTGACAACAACCCTCTGGGAGGTGTGACAGCTTTCCACTGGAAAATAGACAGCACTCACCTAGAAGATGTGACGGCACGCCACTGGAAGGTATGACAGCACCCCACTGGACCATTTGACGGCACCCCACTGGAAGGTGTGACAGCACCCCACTGGAAGGTGTGACAGCGCCCCACTGGACCATTTGACGGCACCCCACTGGAAGGTGTGACAGCGCCCCAATGGACCATTTGACAGCACCCCAAATGAAGATATAACAGTTTGTGTGTACATAGGATGAAATGTCGCAGCAGTGGTGATTGTAAAATTTACGAAAAGATCAGGAAAGCAGATCAGAGAGAGAAGAGAACGAGAGAAAAGTAAGAGAGAAGAGAGAGAGAGAGAAAAGAAAGAGAAGAGAGAGAGAGAGAAAAGAAAGAGAAGAGAGAGAGAGAATAGCGAGATAAGAGAGAGAGAAGAAAGATAAAATTGAGAGAAGAAAGAGAGAAGAGAGAGAGAGAGAAGAGCGAGAGAGAAGAGAGAGAGAGGAGAGAGAGATAGAAGAGAGAAGATTAAAGAGAGAAGAGATAGAGAAGAGAGAGAAGAAAGGGAGAAGAGAGAGAGAAAGAAGAGAGAAAGAAGATAGAGAAGAAAGCAAGAAGAAAGCGAGAAGAAAGAGAGAAAGGAGAGAGAAGGGAGCGAGAGAAGAGAGAGAGAGAAGAAAGAGAGAAGAGAGAGAGAGAGAAGAGAGATAGAAGAGAGAGAGAAAAGAGAGAGTAGAGAAAGAAGACAGATAGAAGAGAGAGAAGAGAAAGAGGAGAGAGAGAAAAGAGAAGAGACAAAAGAGACAGAAGAAAGAGAATAGAGAAGAGAAAAAGAGAGAAGAAAGAGAGACAGACGAGAGAAAGAAGAGAGAGAAGAAAGAGAGAAGAGAGAGAGAGAAGAGAGAGCGAGAAGAGAGAGAGAGAAGAGAGAGAGAAGAGAGATAGAAGATAGACAAGAGAGAGGGAGAAGAGAGAGTGAGAGAGAAACGAAAGAGAAAAGAGAGAGAGAGAAGCGAGAGAATAAAGACAAAAGAGAGAGAGAGAAGACAGAGAGAGAAGAGAGAAAGAAGAGATAGAGAAGAGGGAGAGAAGAGAGAGAGATAGAAGAGAGAGAAGAAAGCGAGAGGAAAGAAAGAAGAGATAGAAAAAAAGAGAAGAGGCAGAGAAGATAGAAAAAGAGAGAGAAGAGAGAGAGCAGAGAGAGAAGAAAGAGAGAAGAGAGAGAGAGCAGATAGATGAGAAAGAGAAAGAGAGAGGAGAGAGTTAGAAGAGAGAAGACACAGAAGAGAGATAGAAGAGAGAGAGAGAGAGAGCAGAGAGAGAAGAGAGAGAGCAGAGAGAGCAGAGAGAGAAGAGAGAGAGAGAGAGAGCAGAGAGAGAGAAGAGAGAGTCGGCTTGGTCATGTTTGTAGAAACCCAGCAAGCTACGTTCTCAGGTCATCACTGACCAGTTGGAGAGCCCAGGAGGATCAAAACGATAGCCGTCGCTGCAGACCAGTAGAGTATGTCATAGAAAGACAGGGACAGGGCAAGTGAAAATACGACAAGAACTCCTTACTTCCTGGAATCTTGGGTTTTGAACTAGTTTCTAATGTTCCACGTCATTACGAATGTGTTTGTTAAAAATATATTTTCTTAACCTCACAGCGCTGAGAAAAGAAGGTCAATTTTTGATGTCATGAAATTAATGAGTTTGATTGATTCCTTTTGATAAAAGCGACAACAATAGAATACATCTATTGGCTAACCCGGCGAGCGTGCACGGTAAAGTAGGAACAGCTGCGACTGTAGCCTTTGTGAACTTTGACCCAAGATGGTGGCCACAGCTTTCGTTATAACTTGAATTCGCAGTTGGAATAACACTGCGAGATGTTAAGTACAAAAGAATATACGTGATGAGAATATGGTTCTATGTTTTTAAGATGGTTGCTGGTGTATGGAACCATATTTATAAGATGGGGAGCTGCTGTATGAAGCATTTAGATTAAATTGTTAGCTGGTGTTTGGGGTTGACAGAAGAAGATGGTAGCTGGTGTTATGGGTTGAATAGTACAAGATGGTAGCTGGTTTTTGAGGTTGATAGAAGAATATGGTAGCTGATGTTATGGTTTGAATAGTACAAGATGGTAGCTGGTTTTTTGGGGTTGATAGAAGGAGATGGTAGCTGGTTTTTGTGGTAAATAGGACAAACTTCATGCCTGGTTTTTCTTAAGCCAGCTGGTAAATGGAGATGCTAGATGGCGCAAGATGGTACAAGGTGAAGCAAGATGGCTGCATGAAGTTTTGATCTCAAGGCTGATTCCAGCACAGACAGTTACCAAGGGAGGGAAGCAAACTGATCGGAATCTCGGACTTCTAATCAAAAAGCGATTCCGTTATTTGTCTCCCCTTGTCAACATGTTGCACATGTGCGCGGGAGACTGCCCGTGATGTCTGTCTAAACCTGGGAGAAACAGACCTTAGATCACAGGGAAGGAGCCTGGCGGGTGGGGACGGTCTGGAGAGTGGGGGGGGGGGGGGATGTGTTTGTGTGGATGTAGGGGGGGGGGCGGGGNGTTGTATTACTAGGCGGATCGGGTTTTTTTTCTTCTTTTTTCTCTTCTTTTTTTTTTTTTAAAATGAAGAGGCGTTTCAAGTGATGAATTAATAGGACGCAATCAGGGGCGCAATCAATACACATGATTGTAATGTGCGCAGTCTGGTGTCTCGTATGTCAGGGAATACGCATCTGAGCCACACATAAAAAAACAGCAAAACAAAAAAACGTCAATGACAATCAAGGTCAACACTTGGCCCCATTTCGGTCCTGGTGCACGGCCCTGTGAAAATGTACTTATTAATTCTGCCGGGTGAATCATCATTTTTCACTGTGGTAGATGATGGGAATTTTAGCAACACCCGTGGCCGTGCCGAGGAAAAGCTGCGCCCGGGGGAGATGCCTGAAATCTCGCCCCCCCCCCCCCCCTCCTACACTAACCGATATAAGTCTCTAACTATATGTATTGATGGATAATTCACTGTGGTAGATGATGGGAATTTTAGCAACACCCCTGGCCGTGCCGAGGAAAAGCTGCGCCCGGGGGAGATGCCTGAAAATCTCGCCCCTTCCCCCCATTCCTACACTAAGCGATATAAGTCTATAACTATATGTATTGATGGATAATTTACTACTTTGAAGCAAAAAAAAAATATAACGTATGTGACGTTTCTTCCATCATAGTGATACCTCAAAACCTGAAAAAGACTTGAGCATTAGATAAAGATAATTTAAAATAAAATTGTGACCTATGAATTTTACCATTTTTCTATTTTTTTTACAGTCAAGTGAGAATTTTAAAGAAAATCATGTGGGAAGCACATAAATAATATATTTTTTAAACATACAATAAGCATTGACATATTTTTTTTAAAGAATGTAATACTTGGGGGGGGGGGTAAACTGGAGTGTGACACCATAATGTTTACTTAGTTCAAGGGTGTGGACGGAGTGTGTGGTAGCCACATAGGAGTTCCGCCACAAATTATGCCGCAGTATGACACGGCCTATTCTGTTAGTACAGTTATATCTCGGAGCTTGAATATCTTACACACCGGTGATTGGTATGTAGGTTGTTTTAAAAACTAAGTAAACAATGCATTTCACCTTCTTTTTAAAAAAAACCCAACTAATTTCAAGTGGAGTAAAGACGCTGTGAAAATTTGTATGTGAATGGCTATCTTCAAGTCCAATAATATTACTCACAGTCATGACACAGAAGGTTTATTTTTTTTTTTTTTAAATGTGAGTTAAACCAATTGAAGTGAATCCAGTTCAATAATTTTGACAAACTGTGGGCACATACATTTACATAAATAAAACCATTACCTTTTTAAAAAAAAGTTGGAAAATCGAAAATATTGGACGCCATCTGTTGTGCAACTAAGGACTTCTAAGTTTTTCAAATTTTCCAAGGATCCAGTTCACGGGCGAGGATAAACGGCGCGCACATGTTTATGAGGATAAACAATCTGTTTACATTGTAAATAGTTTTTTTTTAAATACATATTAAATGCAAAAGGAAGAGGGAGGGACAATTTTTATTTATTAACATGGAAATGTAGCAAATGGAAATGTAGCAAATGGAAATGTAGCAATCATTTTACACGTGAAAATTTAATCTTACTAGTAGCGCTAAATATTTTTTTTTTCGCTATAGTTGAGAGGCGTGTACAAATACGGGCTAAAATTTTCTTTCAAAATATGAAAATATAGTTTTGTTTCAATTTCGCCATAATCAAGTCCCTGGAAAGGTGGGTGTACATTTTTTATGACATTATAAAAAAAAAAAATAAAACAATTTAAAAAAAAAAAAAAAAAAAAAAAAGATAAAAAAAAAACAAAAAACAATAACTCAAGGCCCATAAGAACGAAACAATTAATTAAGATTGTCTTCAGTTTTCTGTGTTTTACGACTTTAGGATAATGTAGCAGGGAAGATCTTTTAATGACGTCACCAATAGTTCCAATTCCGTCTATGTTACAAATATTTAAACCGTATTTTATTTAAATTTGTTGTTTAAATAGAGAGAGATATATATACAGAGAAATAGAGTGAGAGAGAGATAGAGAGAGAGAGAGATAGAGAGAGAGAGAGTGAGTGAGATAGAGAGGGAGAGAGAGGGAGGGAGGGAGGGAGGGAGGGAGGGAGAGGGAGGGAGAGGGAGGGAGGGAGGGAGGGGAGGGAGGGAGAGG
>CAXITT010000232.1:1040392-1057597 GCA_964033795.1 Lymnaea stagnalis | reverse complement strand
GGATGTATGGATGGGTGTAGATGGAGGTATCGATGGATGGGTCGCTGGACGTCGATGGATGGATCGATGGATGTCGATGGATGGATCGATGGATGTCGATGGATGGATCGATGGATGTCGATGGATGGATCGATGGATGTCGATGGATGGATCGATGGATGTCGATGGATGTCGATGGATGTCGATGGATGGCGATGGATGTCGATGGATGTCGATGGATGTCGATGGATCGATGGATGTCGATGGATCGATGGATGTCGATGGATCGATGGATGGATGTCGATGGATCGATGGATGGATGTCGATGGATGGATGGATGGATGTCGATGGATGGATCGATCGATGGATGGATCGATGGATCGATCGATGGATGGATCGATGGATGGATCGATGGATGGATCGATCGATCGATCGATCGATGGATGGATCGATGGATGGATCGATGGATGGATCGATCGATGGATCGATGGATGGATCGATCGATGGATCGATGGATGGATCGATCGATGGATCGATGGATGGATCGATAGATGGATCGATCGATGGATCGATGGATGGATCGATCGATGGATCGATCGATGGATCGATCGATGGATCGATGGATGGATCGATGGATGGATGGGATGGATCGATGGATGGATGGGATGGATCGATGGGTGGATGGGATGGATCGATGGATGGGATGGATGGGATGGATGGGATGGATGGATGGATGGATGGATGGATGGATGGATGGATGGATGGATGGATGGATGGATGGATAGATAGATAGATAGATAGATAGATAGATAGATAGATAGATAGATAGATAGATAGATAGATAGATAGATAGATAGATAGATAGACGGTATGCTGGTATTACTAACGACCGATGTAGCAGTGTACATTTTTAGAATAGCAGTAGTTTCAGATGAGACCATCACCATACATCTCTACAACAGTTTGAATAAATCACACATCCACCCACCTTATTGTTTGAACATCCAAACCAGTTAATCTGGAATGTGGGCTTGGGAAGCCATCTTATTGTTTGAACATCCAAACCAGTTAATCTAGTATGTGGGCTTGGAAAGCTATTTTATTGTTTGAACATCCAAACCTGTTAATCTGGTATGTGGGCTTGGAGAGCCATCTTATTGTTTGAACATCCAAACCTGTTAATCTGGTATGTGGGCTTGGAGAGCCATCTTATTGTTTGAACATCCAAACCAGTTAATCTGGTATGTGGGCTTGGGAAGCCATCTTATTGTTTGAACATCCAAACCTGTTAATCTGGTCTGTGGGCTTGGAGAGCTATTTTGACCATGTACGAAATATATTATGTATGCCCAACTTTTTTAAAATTTTCCCAATTGTCACCGGCGTGTCTACGATGGCACTACAATTGTAGTAAAATGCGAACACTACAATGAACAACGGACATGGAATCGTTTTTCACTGTTAAACTAAGTTGCGTGAAACCAGAATGCCTCAAATACCGAATGTACAAAATGACATAAAATTGATAATATTAATTCAGACAGGATGACATTAATCAATTTTTAATGATGCGGTCTCATTCTATTTACACTAGGAATCATTCGGGCGATTAACATAACTTTAAATTTAATTTCGCAATATTATGGTGTTAAAAAAACTTTGCGGTTGCGAGCCATGAAAAAACATGGGGGGGGGGGAGGTATTGGAATTCTTATAAAGTGCGTTACATGTATTTATGTTTTGTCAAATGTTCAGCCCCACCCCCACCTCTTAATTGCTCAATATTTCATTCTTATAAATGATTTGAGTTGATTATTTAATCCCTTATAGTAGCTTCACTTTTGTTCGTGGATGGCTGGCTGGCGGCACAATCTTCGGACGGCTAATGGACCCACTTCCCGCCAACCTATTCAGACAAGGTTCGCCCACTGGACTTTGGTCATCTCGGACCGTCCAGGGTCAGATTGTCCGGCTTGTGAACACGTTGCTTCAAATGAAACAATTCATCAAAAGTCTTTCGAACAAATTAAAAATTGTTTGTCCTTTCTCCCATCGTGTTCTCTTCTTCTCCCTCTTTGTCCTTTCTCCCATCTTGATCTCTTTCTCTTCCCTCTTTTTTCTTAGTCCCATCTTGATATCTTTCTTCTCCCTCTTTCTCCTTTACCCCATCTTGATCAATCCTCTCCATCTTTCTCCTTTCTTCCACCTTGATAGCTTTCCTCTCACTCTTTCTCCTTTCTCCCATCTTTATCTATTTCTTCTTCCCCTTTCTATTTCCTCTCATCATGATCTTTTTTCTTCTCCCTCCTCCCATCTTGATCTCTTTCCTCTCCCTCTTTCTCCTTTCTCCCATCTTCACCTTGATCATTACCCCTCTGTCATCCGCTTTTAACCCCCCCACCCCCCAACCCCCCAACCACCCTATCTTTAAAGTCTTTAGACCACACAAGGTTGGCGAATGGGGACCAAGCCACACAGAAGGGGCAGAGAGAGATAACCGTATGATGGTTACGAGAGAAATGAACCGGGGTTCCCGGCCCTTGCTTTGGTGGCGCTGCCTGCTGTGTTATCGGGCGTGGTGGGCGCGAACAGCCGTTGTAAAAGACGCTAATCGTACCACGGGAGACGGTCTTAAGCCTACCCGCACCTCACGCTAGTCATTTTTTTTTTTTTTACGACAGTGATTCCATGTTTTTTTGTTGTTGTTTTTTTTGGGAGTTAGGAGCCCCTCACTTGCAGGATCCAGGAGATTGCCTGCTGGGTGATCGGGCGTGGTGGGCGCGAACAGCCGGTGTAAAAGACGCTAATCGTACCACGGGAGACGGTCTTAAGCCTACCCGCACCTCACGCTAGTCATTTTTTTTTTTTTACGACAGTGATTCCATGTTTTTTTGTTGTTGTTTTTTTTGGGAGTTAGGAGCCCCTCACTTGCAGGATCCAGGAGACGTTTAACCTGAATTTAGTAAATGCCGTCCAAAGACTCGTTGCAGTGCGATGGATGCTGTCCTTTGGTAAAATTGTTTGATAAAAATAAATAGTGGTATTCTTCCAGTACTGTTTTTTGTGTAATTGTTGAAATGCTAAGTCTAGCAACTGCAATACGAGTGTAGCCATTGAAATATCCGGGTGGCAATGCCTATCCTCGTGTGAGACGTCACGCGCGTAATCCAATGGGGCTAGGGTAGCCTTATCAATCCCAAGACGTCCTTCAAGATCCATCATCTGCCAAGGGTAGCAATGCCCACAGGGGCGTAGGAAATGGGGAATGCAGAGGGGGCGGTTGGCCCTAGGCGTTACTTTCATTCTTTATATGGAGGAAGCGCACTGTCGGCCTATGGTATAGTTTTGTATTATATATTTCGGGAAAGTGGGTGCAAATTTCTCGACCCGTCTCTGGCGGCACTAACCCTATCTACGCCCCTGAAAGTCCATTCAGGATAAAGACGTTATACATGTATTGCTACCTACCTATGGTAGCCGCGGCGATTCAAGTTAAAGACGCTTCTCTCGAGCTACTAGCTACCGAGGCACACAAACGAGACACCGGGGGAAAAAACACTCGACGTCCGGACTTGATGAGAACTCCTGGCTTTAGACACAAATAGGTTGAATTGCAGGGTAGGTGTGAAACTAGTCAATTTGAGAACCGTTGGCTGCAAGAAAGAGACGATGTGTGTGTCTGTTAGTATGTGGGGTGATGTGTGATTGTGTGATCTGTGTTTGTTGCAGAGCGATAGAGAAAGTGGGGAATATGAAAGCTAGTTTAATAATCAACATGCATCTTTTAAATTGGTTGACAGGACTGTGGTCAGCAAACGCATTTACAAAGGAAAAAAAAATGAAAGGCAATGGCTTTGAAAAAAATGTGAGACTTAGGATGTTGTATATTCTTCCTGATTGAGAGATGAAATGAGTTCACCTATAAGAGGCATTCATTTTATGAGAGGACCGTTATAATAGACAAATATGGTGATAGGATCAAATGGACAAATATGATCTTAGGATTAAATGGACAAAAATGATGTTAGGATCAAATGGACAAATATGATCTTAGGATTAAATGGACAAAAATTATGTTAGGATCAAATGGACAAATATGATCTTAGGATTAAATGGACAAAAATGATGTTAGGATCAAATGAACCAATATGCTGTAGATCAAACAGACAAAAATGTTGATAGGATCAAATAGAATAAAATGATGTAGGATCAAATGGACACATGTACCGATATGATCAAATAGACAAATGTACTGATATGATCAAGTAGACAAATATGTTGATATAATCAATAGACAAAAATGATGATAGGATAAAAAAGCCAATGTGTTGGTAGGATCGAATGGACAAATATGTTTATGGTATCGAATGGACAGAGGATCAAATGGACAAATGTAGTGAAAGGATCGAATAGACATATATGTTGATAGGATCGAATTGACAAATATTTTGATAGGATCAAATAGACAATTATGTGGATAGGATCAAATATGTCCCCCCCCCCACTCTTATACAGCTATGCTGCTGTTACACACATTTCTATTGCCTAATTTGATAAGATGGGCAGGCGACAATAATAAACACCTATCATTGATAACATAGCATACCCCCCCCCCAATTATCAACCGCATAGCCATCATCCTTAACCGGAGATCGAATCAGAGCTGACAAAAATGTGTGCGAAGCTAAGCTGGAGCAGAGCTCAGGCCAACAACAACAACAACAACAACAACAACAAGAAAACGCATGCTCTAAATCCCTGATTAAAATCCCTTCGAACCATGCATGTTATTCTGATCCCTTCGAACCATGCATGTTATTCTGATCCCTTCGAACCATGCATGTTATTCTGATCCCTTCGAACCATGCATGTTATTCTGATCCCTTCGAACCATGCATGTTATTCTGATTCAACAAATAAGTTATCACTTTATCGAGATACTCAGTTGAGCTGGTGTCAAATCAGCAAGCCCTTTTCAACATCATGTTTATTTCAACAAACCTCTGTCACAGACGTGGTGAAGACATCGTCCATGAAAGCTTGGCGTTCTGAGACGATCACACAATCGTAGTCATGCCTTTGCGGGTCGGGAAAATGTTATTTACTGACCTTGGAACAGAATGAAGTGACTCAAAATGTTATCTTTCTAACACTTATTGGCGCGATTGAAAATTGATCTTTGATTTAAAGATATTCCCGATGCCCGTCAGCCAACTTCCTATTCCTAAACTTACTATTAAATTATAATGGCTACCACTTTGTTAAACTAAATAAGAAAAATGAATGAATATACTCATGTTAGTTTTTATAAAATTTACCCTGAAACCCTGTTGTTCAAGGGACATAAATGAAGACTGGCGTATTTACCATGTGAGTTACGGTCCGTGCCAGCGTAACATTCTTTATATCTTTCCAATTGGATCGAGGCTGGAGCTATATATTTTTTTTTTACATCCCCAATTCTTGGTGCACGTGTACGACGCGAGAGAGCCGGTGCGGTAACCGGATCACACTGTATTAATGCTAATGTAAGATGAATTGACGGAGGAACACAGCCACCGACATACTACAAGGGGGTAAAAAAAGGGTGGTTTTGGGGGTGGTTGGGGGGGGGGGGTCGGCGCGGGATCCCATGTTGTGGGAACGTGTGTGTGATGGCTGAGTACAATATTGTCAGGTATTGACACAGCTGTGTGCCGCGTTTGTACCGCATAGCACCTTTTAGCGGCGCCTGGCGCGGCATTAACGCCAGGGCCCATTATGGGCCCCCAGTAGTCCACGCGGCGTTATGTCAGAGGAGGGAAAGCAGGGCTGCGAGAAACATGTGACGGTCAGGTAGGAGCCCCTCGCCTCAGCCTGGGGAACGTGTGCTCGGTGTAAGTGCAGAGAGGGAGGTTTTTACCAGAGGGCGCCAACGAGTAATAGATTAAATGGTCGTTTGATTTGTGTCGGATTCTTTAAAAATAATATCATTCAGTTTCGGAGTAATGGAAAATTACTTTTAAAAAAATAAAAAATGACATGTTCCAGGTCTGTTTGACTCTGTGGTAGAAAGCGGTACCTTGATGATGACGGTCAGATATAGATGGATGGCGCGCACAGGCACGTCGATGACGTGTACGCAATACCTTAATGACGCGTTCACACACCTTGATGACGTGGAGGCACACGTTGATCACGTCCATGCATGATCTCATGGGGGATGGGGCACGCGCACTTCGAGATAATGCGTGCTCACACTTGGATGACATGAATGGACACGGATGGCGGGTACATAACTGGACTTCGGGTGGAAACCTGGACGACGGCAAAAATACTTGGTCGGCGGTGAAAACTCGTACCTGGATGACGGGTCTACACTTCGATGACGGGAAAACACCTGTATGACGAATACACACCTGGGTGGCAGGGAGCACCCCTGGATGATGGGAACATACATGGGTGGCTGGAAAACGCCTGGATAAGATGCACTCTTAACTGGATGACGTGCGCGCACACACACACAACCGGGAGTCGTGAACACACACCTGGATGATGGGCTCACACATCTGGATGATGAGATCACACACCTGGATGATGGGCTCACACATCTGGATGATGGGCTCACACATCTGGATGATGGGCTCACACATCTAGATGATGGGCTCACACACCTGGATGATGGGTTCACACATCTGGATGATGGGCTCACACACCTGGATGATGGGCTCACACATCTGGATGATGGGCTCACACACCTGGATGATGAGCTCACACACCTGGATGATGGGCTCACACATCTGTATGATGGGCTCACACACCTGGATAATGACCTCACACACCTGGATGATGGGCTCACATATGGATGATGGGCTCACACATCTGGATGATGGGCTCACACACCTGGAGGATGGGCTTGATGAGCTCACACACCGGGATGATGGGCTCACACATCTGTATGATGGGCACACACATGTGGATAATGACCTCACACACGTGTATGGTGGGCACACATATGGATGATGGGCTCACACATCTGGATGATGGGCTCACACACCTGGATGATGGGCTCGGATCTGGATGATGGTTCACAAATCTGGATGATGGGTTCACACATCTGGATGATGGGCTCACATCTGGATGATGGGCTCACATCTGGATGATGGGTTCACACATCTGGATGATAGGTTCACATCTGGATGATGGGCTCTCATCTGGATGATGGGTTCACACATCTGGATGATGTGCTCACACACCTGGATGATGGGCTCACACATCTGGATGATGGGCTCACACACATGGATGATGGGCTCACACACCTGGATGATGGCTCACACACCTGGATGATGGGCTCACACACCTGGATGATGGGCTCACACCTGGATGATGGGCTCACACACCTGGATGATGAGCTCACACACCTGGATGACGAGCTCACACACCTGGATGATGGGCTCACACATCTGGATGATGAGCTCACATCTGGATGATGGGCTCACACATCTGGATGATGAGCTCATACACCTGGATGATGGGCTCACACACCTGGATGATGGGCTCACACATCTGGATGATGGGCTCACACATCTGTATGATGAGCTCACATATGGATGATGAGCTCGAACACTTGGATGATGGGCTCACACATCTGGATGATGGGCTCACACACCTGGATAATTGGCTCACACACCTGGATGATGGGCTCACATCTGGATGATGGGCTCACAAACCTGGATGATGGGCTCACACACCTGGATGATGGGCTCACACACCTGGATAATGGGCTCACACACCTGGATGATGGGCTCACATCTGGATGATGGGCTCACACACCTGGATAATGGGCTCACACACCTGGATGATGGGCTCACACACCTGAATAAGGGGCTCACACATCTGGATGATGGGCTCACACACATGCAGCCCGACCAGGAGTCCTGAGTGTTCAGACGGCTTGCTAATGAAATGCTGATTTTAAAAAAAAGGATATGTTAGATAACAATATGTAGGCTTTTGTATATGTTTAATAAGTGGACAGCAAACCGATGGTATAACACAGTGGTCAGCAAACCGATGGTATAACACAGTGGTCAGTAAACTGATGGTATAGCACTGTGGTCAACAAACCGATGGTATAGCACAGTGGTCAGCAAACCGATGGTATAACACAGTGGTCAGCAAACCGATGGTATAACACAGTGGTCAGCAAACCGATGGTATAGCACAGTGGTCAGCAAAGCGTGGTTTCAGAGGCGCATCTTATTGTTTTGGGTAATTAATTTATAATGACATGACTAGGAAAACTTCGATACCGAACGATCGCTGCTACAGACCTATCAAGCCAACAATCCTATCAATCTAACTGACCTATTCAGCCTACAGACCCATTTAGCCGACAGAACTATCAAATCGACAGACATATCAGTCCAACAGACCTATGAAGCCGTAAGACCTATCAAATCGACAGAACTTATCAAGCCGACAGACCTATCAAGCCGAAAGAACTAACAAGCCGACGGAACTATCAAGTCGACAGACCAATCAAGCCGAAAGACCTATCAAGCCGACAGACCTACCAAAGCGACAGACCTATCAAGCCGACTGACCTATCAAGCCGACCGACCTATCAAGCAGACGGACCTATCAATAATAATAATAATAATAATAATAAAGTTCATTTAAAAAACACGCTTCATCCCCAAAGGCTCGAAGCGCTGTACAAAGTCAACAAAAAACAAATCTATAATTTACCACATTTAAAACAAACGCAACACTACAAAAACAAATTACAAGCATACAATGTCAAAGTCTTTCAAACCATTTCAAGCCCAAAGACCTATCAAAGTGAAAGACCTATTAAGCCGACAGACCTATCAAGACGACAGACCTACGACGCTGACAGACCTATCAAGCCGACAGACCTACCAAAGTGACAGACCTATCAAGCCGACAGACCTATCAAGCCGACTGACCTATTAAGCCGACAGACCTATTAAGCTGACACACCTATCAAGCAGACGGACCTATCAAGCCAAAAGACCTATCAAAGCGAAAGACCTAGTAACCCGACAGACCGATCACGACGACAGACCTATCAAAGCGAAAGACCTATCAAGGCAGCAGTGGATAATAACTAATCAGGAACCTACCGATTAGGAGAAGACGAAGGGATCACCAACTGTAAACCTCCACCACGACCCCCCGGCCCCCCCCCCGCCCCCCTCCATTGACGTAGCTGCGGAATGAAGACCACAGACAACATAATGGCATGCGATGATTCGTCATCCATTTTCTTAGCAGACATAGTTTATATATTTTTTTTTTAAATTGCTCCCCAATCGCAAATAATTTCTAGTTAAAAACATCAATAAAAGAAAATAAATACTAAACATTTACCCCCAACCACCCTACTGCCGGGTCGCTACCTGCTACCGGGCTACGAAACAAATATTACAGGGTCGCTACCCGGGACCGGGTTACGAAAGTAAAATTGCCAGGTCGCTACCCGACTTAAAAATACCGGGTCCAAATCTTCTTGAAACCTTGCATTTGGTGTTTTCTTTTAAGGTTACATTTGATCACACCCCCTGCACCCCGACTCCCATTTATGCTTACATTATAGTTTAACTTAAAAACCCTGCTATGGGCGTGCCCCTAGTTTGCGGGAATGGAAGGGGGGTCAGCTCGCCCTGGCGTACCTTAGCACGACTATAGCACGGCTTAAAGCTATTTCAACAGTTATTGTGTCATTACGGCCAGGAGAGATCTCACTGCTTTAATTAAGTCTCAAAATTAGTTTCTACCGGCCCAGGATCCGTTTGTCAGAGGTTGATATTCCACGGAAGTTCCTATCACGTCAAGAGCTGAGGGTAAATGATTGAGCATGTCAATTAAAAAAATAAAGTTTTAAGACACATGAAATAAAAATGAGGCTTTTCGTTTGCAGTTACTATGGGTATCAGATAAATTCAAACCTTTAGATGGCTTAACGGATCTCATATACTCTCATTCCCACGATGTTGTGGTTTGTTGTTGGAGAGTATTTACTTTTTTTTATGTCTATATCCTTACCTCCGTTTCTTCAGTCAGGAGTAAATGGCCAAATGCCTTTTCTTTTTCCACGCCAAGTGTGTTTCTCTCTGTCTCTCTCTCCCCCTCTCTCTCTTTGTCTCCCCCACCCTCTCCCCCTCTCCCCGTCTCGCACCCTCTCTTTCTCTTTTTCTCTCTCACACTGTATCCTTCCTTCCCCATGTCTCTCTCTCTTTGTCTAGCTCTCATTCTCTCTATGTCTCTCTCACCCTCTCTCTTCCCACCTCTCTCTCTTTTTCTCACCACGCGTCTCTCTCACTTCCTTCCCTCTCTATCTCTCCTTTCACTCCCCCTCCCCCACTCTCCAATCTGTCTCTCTCACCCCTCTCTCTCTCTCTCCCCTCCCTCTGTCTCTCTTTCCCTCCTTCCCGCCCTTTTTCTATCCCCTCTCCCACACTCTCTCTCCCATTCCCTTCCTCCTTTTGTCTCTTTCTTCCATTTGAGAGTGGAGGGAGCCAACCGAAATGAGGATGTGGGGGGGGGTGGCAGCACACCATGTGGCATGCCGCTGACACCGTCGTCGAGGGAGCCCACCGAAATGAGGAGTGGGGGGGGGGGGGGTGGCAGCACACCATGTGGCATGCCGATGACACCGTAGTCGTATAGCGCTGACACCCTTTACCAACGCGATATATGAGACGTAGAAGCCGACTTGAGGCGCAATAACTACCGCGATAGCATCTGTCTGTAGCTGCATCCGGAAGTTAAAGGAACCTCGCCTCGTCTCCGCTGCCGAGGTAAATAGCGCAGCCCCCGTCCAGCCCTGGAATCCCACCGCCCTTTACTGGGCACCTTTCTCCCTGCGCCCCAGTCTCCGCGCTCCTGTGTCATTAATAAGTACTTTCTCGTCAGCGGCCCCCGAAACGCTCAGCCTATCACATGACGTTCGGCAGGGCCCTTATCCCCGCTTAATCGCCTCTGCTAATCGGCCAATTTCGATATCGGCCCGGCCGCACTTTGTGTCCCCGGCGGGAGAGGAAGTGACGGGAGCAGAGATAAGAACATGGCGGCCGCGTGAGGCACGCTGGGAAAGGCAAACCAGACCTATCGTCAGCATCGGGGGTGTCAGTAGCATGTTTTTTATATAAAAACGTAAAAACAATAATAGTCCGTTGGGGCGAAGTTGGGGGGGGGCGGAAAGGGGAGGGCTCCTATGTTTTGTCGTGGGAAGGCCAGGGCCCCGGGTACCGGCGGGCTATCACCGCATCGTAGAGACGCCCGTCTGCGGTCGGGCAACATGAAGCGGAAAAACAGCGCGGTCCGATCAGATGAGAGAGCCTTGTGGGCTGATTGTTTGGTGTGAAGGGTAAGCTTTTGTGCGATGCTTGACTTTGAACCCTGATCGTAACCTCTGCATGTCGTATACAATCAGGGAAAACGCGATGAACAACAACAACAATTTTTTTTTTTTAAAAGCCTCACAGCTTGATTGAAAAGTTAGGGAATTGATGCAGTGATGAGTTTGAATGGGGGAGGGGGGAATGAACGTCAGGACGTCAAAGATTTGAACAGAAACAGAATGACAAGGTGAAGGTGACTACTGTCTGGGTGCGAATGAATCAATTTCCGCTGATGCTAACTTTATTCGCAAAGTTTGAAGCGGGCCAATTTCGGTTTGTTAATGAAACGTTGGTTTGGAGCAGAATGCAAATTTGCCGTGGACCCCGAAATCAATCAAGAGTTTTGAGAGCAGCCGTTAGGATGGCCGCATCGTTTCCCCAGACCGTTGCACCCGTGCCAGGTGCTTGGTTGCAGCAACGTAGTCTATTAGAATCAGAATCAGAAATGATGACCTTTCCACTGACCTTAGAGATGTTAAGTTTGATAGGATTATTTTTGTTGAAGAGTTATTCCGGAAAATGTGGAACCCCCCCCCCTACCATTATTGACCCGCCTTAACACTATATGCATAACTATATGTTAAAGTTGTATATGATTTTTTTTTAAGTAAACGTTTTTTATTATTGTATTGTCGTCGCGACCCCCCCCCCCCACCAACAATAATGTTCAATGTTTTGGATTGTTGTTTTTTTTTAAGTAAACTTTTTTTTTTTTTTATTTGTCGCCCCGCCCCCCCCCCCCCACCAACAATAATGTTCAATGTTTTGGATTGTTGTTTATATATTATATATATATACACACACAGATTGCTATGTCAAGGGAAGGAACTGGATATAAAATTGAAAATTACATTTAATAAAGTTGTTTCCCTGGAATAAACCTTTTAAAATATGACCTTGACGTATTAAAATTAAAAAAAAATTACATACATTTTTATTGGCACCCGATTGTCCGACGTAAAACGATAGTAGTGAAGTTAGAGGTTGTGGGATTTTGTTATGGAGAATAAGCTGGCTCCCAGGCACCAGATTCCGCCTCGAAGCGCACCCGGTGAACCCAAGGGAAACATCACGTGAGTGATATAGCTTGACACCAGCGGTTGCGCAGGTGGTGTCTGAATTTTCAACGATGATGCGTCATATCGCAAACGGGACTCCCTCTCTGGCTTTTGTAATTATTATTATTTTGTAGCGGCTGTCTCCTTAAGCCTTTAGCTCATGGGTTTGAAGCCGAAATGCGGCATTGGATGTTTGCAATCACAATCACTTTCTCTTAGATTAGGCCCCATCCTTGTTTGACGTGTCACCATCCAAATTTGACGTGTCACCATCCTAGTTTGACGTGTCACCATCCACGTTTGACGTGTACCAATCCTAGTTTGACGTGTCGCCATCCTAGTTTGACGTGTCACCATCCTAGTTTGACGTGTCACCATCCAAGTTTGGATTCTCGCCATCCTAGTTTGACGTGTCGCCATCCTAGTTTGACGTGTCACCATCCTAGTTTGACGTGTCGCCATCCTAGTTTGACGTGTCCCTATCCTAGTTTGACGTCTCGCCATCCTAGTTTGACGTGTCACCATTCTAGTTTGGCGTGTCACCATCCAGGTTTGACGTGTTTGTCACCTTCCTAGTTTGACGTGTCACCATCCACGTTTGACGTGTCCCCATCCTAGTTTGACGTGTCGCCATCCTAGTTTGACGTGTCACCATCCGAGTTTGACGTGTCACCATCCAAGTTTGGATTCTCGCCATCCTAGTTTGACGTGTCGCCATCCTAGTTTGACGTGTCACCATCCTAGTTTGACGTGTCGCCATCCTAGTTTGACGTGTACCTATCCTAGTTTGACGTGTCGCCATCCTAGTTTGACGTGTCACCATTCTAGTTTGGCGTGTCACCATCCAGGTTTGACGTGTCCCATCCATGATAACAATAAACACATTTTAAAAATCGCAAGGTACTCACCATTAAAACCCATAGATGTGCGAGAGTTCCAACATGAATACCACCCATAAGACGGTCTGCCTGGATGTGTAGAGAAGAGCCACGAATGGAGACTGTAAGTCGTTCCTTGAATTCTTTAGTTCCACTATTCTCCTTCTTTATTTTCAGGCTCCAAGATCAATGTATTGATCAATCT
Organism: Lymnaea stagnalis; assembly: GCA_964033795.1. NCBI lineage: Eukaryota > Metazoa > Mollusca > Gastropoda > Lymnaeidae > Lymnaea > Lymnaea stagnalis. The sequence continues at coordinate 1,044,069 of CAXITT010000232.1, read as the reverse complement.
GGCTCCTATGTGTGTAGAGGGTTTGCGATGTAACTGAGCATGGTTTTAAAGGTGGTACTTCACTGGTTGCAAGGGCCACTCAGAGATGGTAGAAGGAACTGCGGGTTGGAAGGCAGGAGGCAATAGACGCAAATGTTGTCGCCTAAACTGTTGCTTTTAAGCTTGTTCCAGTCCCTGATGATCTCTTTGTTTATGAGCCGGAACTGCCTGACATGGCCTCGTTGCTGTTTAGAAAGGAGAGGGACGAGTTTCTGTTTAATGGACCATTGTTTTTCTTGTACATCATGAAGAGCCTTGATAGTCGTCGCCTTTCCTCCATTGGTGACCAGCCCAGTGTTTCCAGCATGCTGCAAACACTAGAGGTGTTCCAGCAGCGGTTCAGGACAAAGTGTACTGCACGTCGCTATGCCGCTTCCAACCTAACGATGCTCTTCTGCATGGTCCTTAATATGCGACTAATGTTAAAAAGATATTTCATTTCATGTTCCTGAAAAGAAAGAAAGGGGAAAAAATGACATGGTGATGTCAAAGTCTGGGTCCCTGAACCAGGTCCCTGAATCAGGTCCCGGAACCAGGTCCCTGAATCAGGTCCTTGCACCTGGTCCCTGAACCGAGATACAGAACACTTAAAATGCTAATCCGATTTCACAACAACGAAATAGAAAAATAAAAACTATGCCGGATCTGAAACTAAGACTCGATCGCCGGCACCCGTGTTGCCATCTGGGAGACGGACCCGTGATGCCATCTGGGAGACGGACCCGTGATGCCATCTGGGAGACGGACGCGATCCCAGTGAACGGCGGAGACCCAAAAAAAAAAACACCAAAAAATGGTGGCATTTGCTCCGCTCCAGACAGAATGGCTGGCCGTTATCACGGGAGTGCATCGCGTCTGGGGGCCCCTCAGCCCGGCGGTGTTTATTTTATAGTACTAATCGTATCGGGTACAAGTCTAATCGGGTGAACCTGGTATCACGACCGGTAAGGGAAAAGGGGGGGGGGTATGGAAATGGGATGTAGTGAAATTATGGTGTTTATAGACTGGATCTCAAATCGAATGTGGTGTCTGTACGAATTGACAAATGATCACTTGTTAAGTCGACACTGTCCCAAAGGCAGTTCATTGAAGGCGGATTTTTTACGCTAGAGAAATAATTTAGATGCCTGTCTTGTGTTGCTCTTGTTATCATTGTTAAATGGTTTTTTGGTTCAAACATGTATTCATGTCTGTGCTGAACATGAATGCGTATAATGTATTCAAAAGAACATTTCAATTTATTTGGTTCAATAAAGAATCTTATCTGATCTCATCAATATATGGTGTTTTCTAGTGTTAACAAATCAAATAAAGTGGTTCCCCTTAAAGCGAGCAGAATAATGAAATGAAGAGATATCGTGGGACTGTTTAATTGAAAGCTCTTCTGTTTTATTTTATACAAGTCCCCCCAAAAAAATCACTAACATGTCTCTAGAGTCTCTTATTTGCTAAGCAAACGAAAAATGTATTTGAATACAGAAAAAATGTTTTCACAAATTATGATCACAATAGAAAGTGAGCCTACTCTTTCTCCTTGTTATCAAAGCCAGCCCGTATTGTGACAATGCTAAACTGCTGCCCAAGGAATGTGTGACAATGCCCACAATCCTACCCAAACTGCTGCCCAAGGAATGTGTGACAATGCCCAGAATCCTGCCCAAACTGCTGGACAAGGAATGTGTGACAATGCCCAGAATCCTGCCCAAACTGCTGCCCAAGGAATGTGTGACAATGCCAAAAATCCTGCCAAAAGAATGGATGACAATGTCCACGATGCTCCCCAACGAAAATTTGACAATGTCCACAATTCTGCCCAAAAAATGTGCGGAAAGACGGCAGCTAAGTCTCAAAACCTAACCTTCTCTTAAACCTGGCATGTTTTAAGAAGGGGTTAGGGTCTTGGGACCAGCTTAAACCTGGCCGCAAGTAACATTTCCAACTGCTATGAGATCCCAGAAATGTGTCCAGTCATGTTAGCATCTCTAGAAACTCAAATAATTTCAAATATATCGTTTTAAAGCCTATATATCTCTCTTTCTATCTCTCTATCTCTCTCTCCCCTTCTATCCATCCTATCCATCCAATCCATCCAATCCATCCTATCCATCAAATCCTTCCTATCCATCCAATCCATCCATCCATCCAATCCATCCATCCATCCAATCCATCCATCCATCCAATCCATCCATCCAATACATCTATCCAATCCATCCATCCAATCCATCCATCCAATCCATCCATCCAATCCATCCATCCATCCATCCATCCAATCCATCCATCCATCCCATCCATCCATCCATTCCATCCATCCATTCCAATCCATCCATTCCAATCCATCCATCCAACCTATCAATCCATCCAATCCATCCATCCAATCCATCCCTCCCATCCATCCATCCAACCCATCCATCCCTCCCATCCATCCATCCAATCCATCCATCCAACCCATCCATCCAATCTATCCATCCATCCATCCAATCCATCCATCCATCCAATCCATCCATCCATCCAATCCATCCATACAATCCATCCATCCAATCCATCCATCCAATCCATCCATCCAATCCATCCATCCAATCCATCCATCCAATCCATCCATCCAATCCATCCAATCCATCCATCCATCCAATCCATCTATCAAATCCATCTATCCAATCCATCTATCCAATCCATCCATCCAATCCATCCACCCAATCCATCCACCCAATCCATCCACCCAATCCATCCATCTAATCCACCCAATCCACCCAATCCAACCAATCCATCCATCCAATCCATCCACCCAATCCATCCACCCAATCCATCCATCAAATCCATTTATCCAATCCATCCATCCAATCCATCCATCCAATCCATCCATCCAATCCATCAAACTAATCCATCCAATCCATCCAATCCATCCAATCCATCCATCCATCCATCCATCCAATCCATACATTCAATCCATCCAATCCATCCAATCCATCCATCCATCCATCCAATCCACCCAATCCATCCATCCATCCATCCAATCCATCCATCCATCCAAACAATCAATCCAATACATCCATCCAATACATCCATCCTTCCAATCCATCCATCAATCCATCCAATCCATCCATCCATCCAATCGATCCATCCAATCCATCCATCCAATCCATCCATCCAATCCATCCATCCAATCCATCCATCCATCCAATCCATCCATCCATCCAATCCATCCATCCATCCAATCCATCCATGCATCCAATCCATCCATCCAATCCATCCATCCAATCCACCCATCCAATCCATCCATCCATCAAATCCATCCATCCAATCCATCCATCCAATCCAACCATCCATCCAATCCATCCATCCATCCAATCCATCCATCCAATCCATCCATCCAATCCATCCATCCAATCCATCCATCAAATCCATCCATCAAATCCATCCATCCAATCCATCCATCCAATCCATCCAACTATCCAATCATCCATCCAATCCATCCATCCAATCCTTCCATCCATCCAATCCATCCATCCATCCAATCCATCCATCCAATCCATCCATCCAATCCATCCATCCAATCTATCCATCCATCCATCCAATCCATCCATCCAATCCATCCATCTATCCAATCCATCCATCCAATCCATCCATCCAATCCATCCATC
>CAXITT010000232.1:1002608-1025404 GCA_964033795.1 Lymnaea stagnalis | reverse complement strand
GGGCTTCAGGGGTGGCCCCAAAAAAAAAAAAAAATGTCTGTTACTGGGCCAGACCTAACTGTGAGAGCAGGCCTGACCTCCGTGGCCCAGGACACCCCCTCAACCCCCCCCCCCTCCCCCGAACGACCGTGAGAGTGTTCTCGATATTCTTAAATTATTTTCAGATATTCTCAGTTAAATATATTCTAATGCACTCGGCTAACTCACTGGCACGTACGAAAAAGCCACAATGTTGAGCAGTTTCATTTAGGCTATTCTATGACTGTTTTTTTTAATTTTTGACCACACATTTGAAATGAAAGATTTATTAAAAAATTGATAATTAATGACGTAAAGCTCGACATGTTATGAAAAAGTGTTGGACTGCGCTAAAGCTTTAAAATAGATTAATTAGACACCAGCACTTTGTGTCAATATAACAATATAATTTAAGCTTCAATAATAATTAATTTAATAATAAAAGCTTTAATAAAGCTTAAATTAATATACGTAATACTCAAGTAAATATTTCAGCACACAGCTTCATCAGTACAACAACAAATAACATTTTAATAAGTATAAATTAAATTTACATAATAAATATATACATATATGCTACCTTTTATGTATTATGTTTAATTGTTATTAAAGCTTAAATTATGTTGATAACAAATTGTTGGTGTCTAATTAATCTAAAGCTTGACATGCAGGATAGAAATAAGGCCAAGTGAAGACAAAGAGCAGTCTATTTTGTTTACCGTGAATTGTTTATCTGGACTCAGCTTCTTGACTAAAAGTTTGAAAGATGCCTTAAAGTCTAAAAGATGCCTAAAAGTCTAATAGATGCTTAAAGTCTACAGATGCCCCAAAAGTCTAAAAGATGCCCAAAAGTTCAAAAGATACATAAAAGTCTAAAAGATGCTTTAAAGTCTAATAGATGCTTAAAGTCTAAAAGATGCCCCAAAAGTCTAAAAGATGCCCAAAAGTTCAAAAGATATCTAAAAGTCTAAAAGATGCTTTAAAGTCTAATAGATGCTTAAAGTCTAAAAGATGCCTAAAAGTCTAAAAGATGCCTAAAAGTTTAAAAGATGCCCAAAAGTTTAAAAGATGCCCAAAAGTCTAAAATATGCCCAAAAGTCTAAAAGATGCTTTAAAGTTTAAAAGATGCCCAAAAGTTTAAAAGATGCCCAAAAGTCTAAAAGATGCCAAAAAGTTTAAAAGATGCCCAAAAGTCTAAAAATGGCCAAAAGTCTAAAAGATGCCCAAAAGTTTAAAAGATGCCCAAAAGTTTAAAAGATGCCCAAAAGTTTAAAAGATGCCCAAAAGTTTAAAAGATGCCCAAAATTCTAAAAGATGCCCAAAAGTTTAAAAGATGCTCAAAAGTTTAAAAGATGCCCAAAAGTTTAAAAGATGCCCAAAAGTCTAAAAGATGCCCAAAAGTTTAAAAGATGCCCAAAATTCTAAAAGATGCCCAAAAGTTTAAAAGATGCCCAAAAGTTTAAAAGATGCCCAAAAGTTTAAAAGATGCCCAAAATTCTAAAAGATGCCCAAAAGTTTAAATGATGCCCAAAAGTTTAAAAGATGCCCAAAAGTTTAAAAGATGCCCAAAAGTTTAAAAGATGCCCAAAATTCTAAAAGATGCCCAAAAGTTTAAAAGATGCCCAAAAGTTTAAAAGATGCCCAAAATTCTAAAAGATGCCCAAAAGTTTAAAAGATGCCCAAAAGTTTAAAAGATGCCCAAAAGTTTAAAAGATGCCCAAAAGTTTAAAAGATGCCCAAAATTCTAAAAGATGCCCAAAAGTTTAAAAGATGCCCAAAAGTTTAAAAGATGTCCAAAAGTTTAAAAGATGCCCAAAAGTTTAAAAGATGTCCAAAAGTTTAAAAGATGCCCAAAAGTTTAAAAGATGCCCAAAAGTTTAAAAGATGCCCAAAAGTTTAAAAGATGCCCAAAAGTTTAAAAGATGCCCAAAAGTTTAAAAGATGCCCAAAAGTTTAAAAGATGCCCAAAAGTTTAAAAGATGTCCAAAAGTTTAAAAGATGCCCAAAAGTTTAAAAGATGTCCAAAAGTTTAAAAGATGCCCAAAAGTTTAAAAGATGCCCAAAAGTTTAAAAGATGCCCAAAAGTTTAAAAGATGCCCAAAAGTTTAAAAGATGCCCAAAAGTTTAAAAGATGCCCAAAAGTTTAAAAGATGCCCAAAATTCTAAAAAATGCCCAAAAGTTTAAAAGATGCCCAAAAGTTTAAAAGATGTCCAAAATTCTAAAAGATGCCCAAAAGTTTAAAAGATGCCCAAAAGTTTAAAAGATGTCCAAAAGTTTAAAAGATGCCCAAAAGCTTAAAAGATGCCCAAAATTCTAAAAGATGCCCAAAAGTTTAAAAGATGCCCAAAATTCTAAAAGATGTCCAAAAGTTTAAAAGATGCCCAAAATTCTAAAAGATGCCCAAAAGTTTAAAAGATGCCCAAAAGTCTAAAAGATGCCCAAAAGTTTAAAAGATGCCCAAAAGTTTAAAAGATGCCCAAAAGTCTAAAAGATGTCCAAAATTTTAAAAGATGCCCAAAAGTCTAAAAGATGCCCAAAAGTTTAAAAGATGCCCAAAAGTCTAAAAGATGCCCAAAAGTCTAAAAGATGGCCAAGAAGTCTAAAATATGTCTAAAAGATGATATGTGAAAAAGTGTCTTTCACAAAAGTCATTAGATGATCTTTGAATACTGTCTTGCCTAAAAGTCATTAAAATGATCTGTGAATACTTTCTGTCATTGGCTTCCGATAACAAAAATTTAACCCGACCTACATAAAAATGCATGGCCAATAGAATCTTAGAAGAAAATATTTTTTTTTAAATATTTTAAGGATGTAATTTTCCTTTTCTTAATCTAGGGAGGCTACATTGTTAGATCAAATGTTCAATTATTAATTATCAATTATTAATTATGTTCAATTATGTTCAAGCCCTGAATATTATTATACATTTCGATGTGTAAACAAAATGGTTGATTTTGTTATTGTCAGTAAATTTTTGCAAGGGACACAACTTTTGCAAATTAATGTTTATAATAACTGGGTTTTCCCCCTTTAAAATCGTTCCCTTTTAGAAAGCTCCCTGTAAAACTATTTCGTTGGATAAATTAATCACGATGACCTAATTTTGACACTGTGATATTTCAACACTCTAATTTCAACTTTTCAACGTCCGTTCCATGCGTGGATGAACGGATTTCTGTTTATATTTATTTTGTGCATAAAGCGACACATTTTTTTTCCCCATCAACTTTAAAACCGGGACATTTGAAAATCGCTTTCACACTGCTGGTGACCAAACTGAAAGAACCTCTTTAGGTCACACGCAGAACAGTTTTATTTGAAGGTGTTCTTTTGACACAAAAAAGTATCGTTAACAAATTATAAAAAGTGTTGGACTGCGATAAAGCTTTAATAGTCGTTAACAAAGCAGGACGTACGACCGGTAAATATTGTTTGGTGTGTTTATACCGATCAGAATGATAAATATTTTTTTGTTTAAAAATCATGCGATCTTTGATCGTATTGGTAAAATCGTACGCTTACCGTGGCAGACAAAAAAAAATAAAAAATAAAAAATAAAAAAAAGAGAAGAAATAAAGTTACAAGGAACAACAACTCACACCTCACCAGAGCTAAGGTTTTTATAAATTTCAAAAAAGTGTAATTGCAAGCCCCCGCTTATTGCTTAGCTAATCCAATTCTACGCGACACCATTGCCCGTATTGCTCTACATGAAGAGCCGTTGCACTTCTCACATATGGCTCCACTAGATAGACAAAAGCTGTTCTCACATATAGCTCCACCAGATAGATTATAGCACTTCTCACAAATGGCTCCACCAGAAAGACTATAGCAGTTCTCACGTATGGCTCCACTAGATAGATTATAGCACTTCTCACATTTAGCTCCACTGGTTAGACGAGGCCTGCGCTACATACGGCCCACCAGTACCCACTTTGTGGCCAGCGAAGTAACAAAATATTATTTATTACTATTATAATATTCTTAATAGCTTTCCACCCTGTCCTATTATCTTTCGGCCCGCACAAGTTTTTCATAAAGTATTACGGCCCGCCTTACATTTTGAGTTGTTCAGGCACGAGTTAGGCTATAGCAGGTCTCACATATAGCATAGCTCCACTATGTAGACTATAGCAGTTTCCATAAATAGCTCTTTTAGATACCAGGTCCAAGACTTCAGACGGGGTGATTTTAATTATGTCCATAATTTATTACCTTTGACATGTAGTGGTGTTGGAGTAACTCGGCTGACAGAAGTTGTGACCCGTGTCATGGGGTATTGGCATGTCATGGGGTATTGGCTTGTCACTGGGTATTGGCATGCTATGGGGTATTGGCGTGTCATGGGATAGTGGCGTGTCATTAGGTATTGACATGTCATTGAGTATTGGATGTCATGGGGTACTGACAGTCATGGGGGTATTGGCATGTCATGGGTGTTGGCATGTCATGGGGTATTGGCATGTCATTTAGTTTTGGATGTCATGGGGTACTGAAATGTCATTGGGTATTGGCGTGTCATGGGGTATTGGCACGTTATGAGGTATTGGAACGTATTGGGGTATGGGATGTTATAGGGTATTGACATTTAATGGGATATTGACATGTCTTGGGTTATTGGAATGCTATAGGGCATTGACATGTCATGGAGGATAGTTAGAAAGTGGAACTCTTTTTGTTTCTTTTTGTTCGTCTCATTTGAAATAATAAAAATCATCAAGACATATTGGGCAGAGTGTTGTATGGCTTGGGGACTTTACTCTTGAATGCGTTTATCCAGAATGCTTGACTGTTGAAAAATTATAAATTCTCCTTCAGGTTTTAATGAGCTGCAAACCAATCACGACAATAGTTCAAACATCTCAAATGTGCTCTGTCCTTGTTGGTATAATATGTGACCAATAGTTATTTGTTAAGAGACATCGCTAGCATGGAAACAAAAATTGGTTGCCCAAAGTCGGTAAAACAAAATATATGTATTGCAAATTTAGCCGTAATCCTTGCTGTGAAAGATAACGGCTCACCAACCCCTCCTGCCAACCGCACGTCACATGTTGTGTGTATGTGTTGTATGTGTGTACTACCACCACCCCACACCACTAACGTTACAGAAGTACCTAAACCAAAAAAAAATCACAGCCATTCACTCTACGCCACCACTACCCTTCTCCCCCACACCCACCCGGCCCCAGCGATCGATACGTCACAACTTGACGACCAGGCCACAACAACCTGTTTGATTTTACTGCCCCAAGTGTTGGGGGGGGGGGTGATTGATAGCCCCTCCACCCCCCCCCAACTCTACCTAGTGGCTGATTTTAGCACCCTCATTCATCCCCACTACTTAGTGGCTGATATTAGCACCCTTATTCTCCCCCTCTACCTTGGGGCTGATTTTATCACCCACGAACACCCTCTACCTTCTGGCTCATGATAGCACCCTCTTTCACCCCCTCTCCCCGGAGGCTGATATTATCCCACCTCGAACACCCCTCCCCCACTACCTAGTTGCAGATATTAGCACCCCCTACAGCCCCATCATTGCCACTGAGTAACAGCTTTACTCCACTTCCACTCACAGGCGTAAAAAAACAAAAAGATGGTCTTATCCTCACGATAAAATCTCTTCCTAAAAAAATCCACCAGGAAATGATATGTGAATCTTGTTAGCTAAAAATAAGTATGGAACCAAAATATTAAGAGAGCATTTTTAAATTTAAAAAAAGAAGGAAAAGCACCGCCCTCTGTTCCCCCCACTTTAGGCACGCCCCCCCCCCCCCCCCCCCCTAAAATAAGTAAGGAACCAAAATATTAAGAGAGCATTTTTAAATTTAAAAAAAGAAGGAAAAGCACCGCCCTCTGTTCCCCCCACTTTAGGCACGCCCCCGCCCCCCCCCCCTGATTTTTTCTATCCACAGATTTATCTTAGAATGACTAGGAATTTCTTTTCTGAATCGCTGCCGTACGCAAAGATATTCTCTGCACCGACTGTTAAACCTACCCAGTAAAGTAACTCTCTTCGTGTGTCCAGGTCGCCAAGTGAAAGTTCGTCCTACAGTTCAATTGTGCTAGACAACTCTCGCTGTGTTCAAAATGAGCGTTTATTGCGTTAAACTTCATTGATTTTTTTTTTCTTTCTTTCTTTCTCTCCGCATTTAATTTATTGACACAGCCAGCGATTGGGAGCACCGCTGTCAACAGATAGGAACGGCAGCATATCCCAGATTTTGCTTGTAAGCCGTGCTGTATCAGTGTGTAGTGTGTGGCCATATTTGGCGCTCAAGAGTGTGACGTGCTGCTGCCAGTTGTCAAGGTAACCAATAGTGTTTGTGTAGATATACGGTTTCTTCCCGTTTTCTCTCGTTATTACGTCATATGTTTTATTGTTAACATGATGAATAATGCATTTTTTTTTTTTTTTAGATTTACGGACAGAATTTTAGTCACATCACTTTATAAATGCTCTGGTAAAATGAAACTGTTTAAACAGGAGTAGAATTTTTAATTAAATTTATAAATAAATTTAGCATACATATTCGCCAATCCAGTCAGGCTTAAAATTAAAAACATACACCGCTGTTAATAAAAAAACATACACAGCTGCAAATAAAATGATATAAAAATGGTATGACACATAGATATTGATTTTTATTTGATACATAATCTATTAAATAACATTCACTGATTTTACATTAGTATTATTTGTATCTCAGTACGTAGTGAAGAAAATCATGTAATTATTTTTCACTGTGCCACCTGACACACCTGGTCTACATACACCTGAAACACCTTCTCTATGTACACCTGACACACCCTCTCTGTGTACACCTGACACACCTTTCTGTACACATGACACAACTTTTCTAGGTAACCTAACACACCTTCTCTGTGTACACTTGACACACCTTCTCTGTGTACACCTGACACACCTGCTCTAGGTACACCTGACCCACCTTCTCTATGTACACATGACACACCTTCTTTAGGTACACCTGACACACCTTCTCTGTGTACACCTGACACAACTTCTCAATGTACACCTGATGCACTGTCTCTGTGTACACCTGACACACCTGATCTATGTACACCTGACACATCTTCTAAATGTTCACCTGACACACCTTCTTTAGGTACACCTGACACACCTTCTTTAGGTACACCTGACACACCTTCTCTCTGTACACCTGACACACCTTTTCTAGGTACACCTGAGACACCTTTTCTAGGTACACCTGAGACACCTTCTCTGTGTACAACTGATACACCTTCTCTGTGTAGACCTGACACACCTTCTATAGTACACCTGACACACCTTCTATGTGTACACCTGACACACCTTCTCTAGGTACACCTGATACACCTTTTCTAGGTACAATTGACACACCTGGTCTACATACACCTGACACACCTTCTCTGTGTACACCTGACACACCTTCTCTGAGTACACCTAATACACATGGCTTAACCCAAAGTTTTAGACTTTTATGGAAACCTTTCATTGTAACAGGCATTAAAACGTTGACTAGTAATTTCAGTACACAAGATGTACACTTCCAGTACACAAGATGTACACATCTCAGGCGAATGTTTACATGACATGCTCTTACGCTTTTTACTGTGCAGAATATATTTCACTTTACACTAACCCTTCACTTGACTGCCAACCTATTACATGTACACACACCCTTCTCTTGACTGCCAACCTATTACATGTACTCAAACCCTCCACTTGACTACCAACCTATTACATGTACACACACCCTTCTCTTGACTGCCAACCTATTACATGTACACGCACCCTTCACTTGACTGCCAACCTATTACATGTACTCAAACGCTACATTTATATACATAAACTAAATTTGTAAACTCAAAAGCTTTTTAACATTCGACAAGTTATTCACATATATGAACACTGAGATATGTATAAGAACTCAAACAAAATACATATAGCATCGAGTCTTGAGTCACAGACTCAGAGCTGCAGGCAATTAGAAGGTTCCCAATTGGATAGGTCTCAATTAGATAGGTCGCAATTAGATAGTTCCCAATTTAGAGAGGTCACAACTAGATAGGTCACAATTTAGATAGGTCACAATTAGATATGTCAAAATTTGATGCATACACATTTAGATATATGCTTGTTTTATCTGGACATAATTTGATATGTATGCAAATAGCTATGTACACGAGTAGATATGTACACATTTTGATATGAACATAATTAGATATAAACACATCTGTCATATTTTCATACTTAGATACTCACTTTTAAATTTAAATATTTAGATATGGTCATATTTAATATATGTACCAATTTGGGCAACTACATTTTTAGTTCTATAAAGAATGTCGTACATATATACTATATTATAATTAGTCCCATTGTGGAAGTAAAACATATATACTATGTGACAATTAATTCCATAAAGCAAATCGTCTATACATACTATGTGAGAATTAGTCTCTTTAAAGTAAGTGTAAAGTAAATACATACTATTCTATAAAGGAAGTTATACATACATACGTTGACCTTCGTCCCTTTTTTTTGTCAGTTAAAAAATCAGTAAACAATTCGCGCGAGGACAATGCACGCGCTCTCCCGCCTATTGATTCTATAAATAAACCAAACACAAGCCGAGGACAAGTCCGTTCAATACAATACAGTTGTAGGTGGCATACTCCACCAATGTTTCCACTGGACGGGACCATCAAAGACCGGATCGACTGTGTTAGGGGCACCGTGCCTCACTTATCACCATATTTCTATGATAGAATCACCCTAAAGTATTCAGGCGTCATTCAGGGGCTCTGTAGTGGAAACACATTGCACTTTTGGTCTGTAATAAAACAATTTCCAACTTAGCGCTTACCGCTTCTGTTTACGTGCTACGTTTAAGGTAGTCGCAATGTGGTGTCTGATGCATGTCTTATATGTGTCTTATATGTGTCTTGTATGTGTCTAATGTGTCTTATGGGCCTGATATGTGTCTTATATGTGCCCAATATGTTTCGTGCGTGTCTTATATGTCTATGTGTATTAAATATGTCTTATGTGTGTCTTTTATGTGTATTAAAGGTGTCTTAAATATGTCATATATGTGTCTAATATGTATCTAATATGTCTAATATGGTTGATGTGTCTTTTATGTGTCTTATATGTATACAATATGTGTCTAATATGTTTTTTTTGTCTTTTATGATCTTATATGTGTCTTATATGATAGGAAGAACACATTTGGTCATCTGAATCTAATGTAAACAATGGGCCAAGGTCACGTGACAAGTGATACTAAGACTATTCTTCACGCCAGTCTTACAAAACTTCAACCCGCCTCTAAATTAATTTTAATTTAATTTTTTTTAAAATTACATTTGCCTTGAGTCCGAATCGTTTGAAATCAACGAGTCCTCAGTCTGTTGTGTCCTGTTGCCACCCAGTGTGTCCTGTTGCCACCCAATGTGTCCTGTTGCCACCCAGTGTGTCCTGTTGCCACCCAGTGTGTCCTGTTGCCACCCAGTGTGTCCTGTTGCCACCCAGTGTGTCCTGTTGCCACACAGTGTGTCCTGTTGCCACCCAGTGTGTCCAGTTGCCACCCAGTGTGTCCTGTTGCCACTTAGTGTGTTCTGTTGCCACCCAGTGTGTCATGTTGCCACCCAGTGTGTCCTGTTGCCACCTAGTGTGTTCTGTTCCCACCTAGTGTGTCCTGTTGCCACTTAGTGTGCCCTCTTGCGACCCAGTGTGTCCTGTTCCCACCTAGTGTGTCCTGTTGCCACTTAGTGTGCCCTCTTACGACCCAGTGTGTCCTGTTGCCACCTAGTGTGTCCTGTTGCCACCTAGTGTGCCCTTTTGCGACCCAGTGTGTCCTGTTGCGACCCAGTGTGTCCTTTTGCGACCCAGTGTGTACTTTTGCGACCCAGTGTCTCCTGTTGTGACCCAGTGTGTCCTGTTGCGAACCAGCGTGTCCTGTTTCGACCCAGTGTGTCCTTTTAACACAAATAAACCAACACTCCAATTGTGGCGTGCCAGTCGCGCATTCTTCCCGACCTTTCCCTTCCCTCGGCAACTTTTTCCCGAAGGTCGTCATGAGAGAACCGGAAAAGGAATTCAATGGATTTTATTGCTTGTGGAAGTAATGTCAGCAGTTGAATTTGAATATTTTTTTTCTATTCACAATGATCAGTTAGTGGACGTTTAATCGATATTTTGTTGATTTCTTCTTGTAAGTACTGTTGTTGATTTCTGTAGAAGGTAACAAAACAAAAAACAACTGCTTGCTACTGTTATTACTGCCCCCTTTGTACGACTCTTGGGTGAAACATGTCTGATGCCTTCCACTTCCAGCTATGGATCGCTACAAGCCAAAGAAGCTGCAGAGCCACGAGTGGGGCTACGTGCCCGAGCGGTGGCCGGTGCGCCAGTGGAACCCACCCCAGGGACACGGCGTCTACCTGTTCATCCGATTCCCCGGCCGAGACGTGGAGTTCGCCGCCCAGACGGTCGTCCTGGGGAAGAGGGCGGTCACCACGGCGAGAGGGGAGTTCATCGGCATAGCTCGAAAGGTGAGTCGCTACCGGACAGTTCATTGATGGAGAGGTCTTTTGCAGGCGTGTCACAAAATTTATAATGGTCACTGAAAACGTCATTAGCAGGTAGGTCTTTGGCAGGTGGGTGATTGGTATAGGTCACTGATAGAACATTTGCAGGTAGGTCCAATGGTAGGTCCCTGAAGGTTAGATTTTGATAGGTAGGTCCATGGCTGGTAGGTCTCTGGTGGAGAAGGTCTTCGATAGGTAGGTGAATTGTAGGTAGGTCTCTGTCAGCTAAGTATTTGATGGGTAGCTCAATGGCTGGTAGGTCTCTGGCGGTTAAGTATTTAATATGCAGGTAACTCACGCGAAGGTTTCTGACAGGTATGCCAATGCTTAATAATGCCCACGGCTGCCAGGACTATTTATGGTATCCGACACTGCCCCCGGGTGCTGACTCCGAGACTTTCACACGGCAGAACCGGCAGAACCGTGTCATTCCTTAGAATGAACTAATTGATATGATGGCATGGGCTATTTTTTAGTTCAATTTACATATTCTGTTGAAATTGATAGTAATATTAATTTTGCTGGTGCAACATTTCGATTCAATTATCAGTGCGTAAATTATTACATCCATTAGAAGTCACGGATTTTTCACGCGAAGTCTTTCGTTTTCTGTATACGTCTCCATAAGGATTTTAAACGAGAAGAAGGGTGGAAGGGGGGAAGTTGGGGAGGGACACCAATCTCAGTCCAATAATTTGGCATTTGATGAATTTTTTTGGACACACAGTCTGAATGATTGGTGGTGCTCACCACCTTCCCAGAACATGTCATTTGAAATGACATGTTGCTTGATTCGGGTCTTATCCAAAAAATGTTTGCACTTGAACATGGCGCCCAAAGTGGGATTGGTGTTATCATGACGTGTGTATGTTTGTGCCAATCATGATCCCTCGGTGGACGTTTGATACCGATCCTGATTGATCCGATAGATAACACATCGAGATGCTCTGTATTCATCCCATCAGTGTCTGTCAATACTTGCTCAATGTTTCAATAGGCTCCCCTAATGGGTTCAGTCATCCTCAAAAACATCACGATGTCAATACTTGTTTGACTTCTCAGTAGGCTCCTAATGGGTTCAGTCACCATCACAATCATCATGATGTCAAAACAAACCTTCAAACTCTATACCTTTTTCGAAAGCTTTTATTTACTTTTAAAAATGTTTGCTTTTCATGTTGATTTTTTTACAAAAAATATTGTTTAACTTGTCAAATATTGTCATATTTGGTTCGATCTGTCTACGTTAATCCAGGTTGACACAAACTTTTTTTTTTAATAGTACGACCTGTCAACATTCGTCCAGGTTGTGACAAACTGTTATTTTTAGTACTATCTTTCAAAGTTGTTTTAGACTGTTTTGTGCATCAAAGTGATGGTGGATTCAAGATAGGAATCGAGGGAGGGTAAATGACACTTACTGCTTATCATCCCTTAAATATAGATCTAGAGACTATTTTAGGCCACCGTAAAGCGCCAATTCGATGTGATGTATCATAGTGCAAGACTCCGAGCCAGTGGAGTAGCTCGAGTTTGGGGCGTCCGGTGCCGTCCATAACACTGCCCCCTCCCTAATTCACGGTAACCTCCAGGCATGCAAAATACACAACAATAAGCGATATGAAGTATAGGATTTAGACCAAAAATAAAACTCTCCCCCCCCCAAGTGCCTACTGAGGCCCCCCTCTCCCTACACGTGTGCTCTTCCCCCCACTCCCCTAACGAACGACTGGTTCATTGTCACGATCTTGTCCACTAGAGTTTAACTGATCCAAAACTGTCAACATGGATATGTGATGACAATCTTCTTGATGTTCTCTAGATATGACCTTTCGGCTAAGATTTTGTATGTTTACAGTTGTTCCTTTTGTTTTTGTGCTGTTGGCTGAGGAAGGCATCTTGCCGACACAACGCAGAGATGTCACTAAGGTTGGTGTCACCCGGTGCAGTCACCCTCATATCTGGACTCCCCCATCCCACTCCTGGTGGAATCCTGCTCAGTTTGCACCCTGTTTTGTTTATAATCCACTCTGACGGCACCCTGCTCTGACTAGTGAACCATGCTCTGTCTAGTGAACCCAGATCTGTGTAGTGAACCTGCTCTATCTAATGAGCCATGCTCTGTCTAGTGAACCCAGATCTGTGTAGTGAACCTGCTCTATCTAGTGAACCTTCTCTGTCTAGTGAATCCAGATCTGTCTAGTGAACCCTGCTCTGTCTAGTTAACCCGCTCTGTCTAGTGAATGCTGCTCTGTCTAGTGAACACTGCTCTGTCTAATGAACCATGCTCTGTCGAGTGAAACATGATCTGTCTAGTGAACCCTGCTCTGTCTATTGAACCTGCTCTATCTAATGGACCATGCTCTGTCTAGTGAACCCAGATCTGTGTAGTGAACCTGCTTTATCTAATGAACCATGCTCTGTCTAGTGAACCCAGATCTGTGTAGTGAACCTGCTCTATCTAGTGAACCTTCTCTGTCTAGTGAATCCAGATCTGTCTAGTGAACCCTGCTCTGTCTAGTGAATGCTGCTCTGTCTAGTGAACCCTGCTCTGTCTAGTGAACCATGCTCTGTCGAGTGAAACATGATCTGTCTAGTGAACCCTGCTCTGTCTAGCAAGCCATGTTCTGCTGGCAACCGGCTATGATGGCAAACTGCTCTGGTGACACCATTTTCTGATGGCACCCTGTTATAGTACACTCTGTTCTGATGGCACCCCATCTTGTGACACCCTGTTACAGTGCACCCTGTTCTGATGGCACCCCATCTGGTGACACCCTGTTCTGATGGAACCATGTTCTGATGGTACCTTGTTCTGAATGTACCCTGTTCTGTTAGTACCCTGTTCTGTTAGTACCCTGTTCTGATGGTACCCTTTTCTGTTAGTACCCTGTTCTGATGGTACCCTGTTATGTTGGTACCCTGTTCTGATGGTACCCTGTTCTGATGGTACCCTGTTCTTATGGTACCCTGTTCCGGTGTCAAACCAACAGTAGACGCACCTCTGTTGTTCTAAAAAAAAAAAACCCGGGCGAACTCTTCCAAATTGACATTCTTCATTTTGTGTCTGCCCTGTTGGGGTGTCAACCGGTGTGCTCCACACACCTGCACCCCCCCCCCCAGTTACGCCCCCCACGAAACGTTTGTTGTTTTATTTCGTCTTTTTTTTCTAGTTTTCCTTTTCCTTGTTTTAGATATTTCCTTAGATCTATATTGTATGTTAAATTTCTCTTAATCAACTCTGGCCATGTAAGTCATAATTCCACGGTAAACATGATTAAATTATTTAAATGAATTCAAGCCGGTTATTACCTCATGTATGTCAACAACCTCTGACGTCTGGACCCCCCCCCCACCACCCCTCACCCCACAGGTTCATGACCTCAGTTCAGGTCCACACCAGAAAGAGGCTCTGGTGGTTTACCTGTTCGAGTCCACGGAGGCGGCGACCCGCTTCTTTGTGAGTGACAACCGTTTCAAACAACCCGACTTCCCGCCACCGGCCGGTGCCTGTGAGGCCTGGACAGTGGTCAAGTTCCTCCAGACGAGAGACGACGACCGTGAGTACATTATTAGTTGACGTTCTGGTCAATGTTGTTGTTCATAAATGAGGAAACTATACTCTCACACTTACACGTCTAACAAATCTTCTCGCAGCGATAACAGTGGGCACCTTTAGACGGCTTAGCAACTTTAGCCAGCTTAACAACTTTAGCCAGCTTAGCAACTTTAGCCAGCTTAACAACTTTAGCTAGCTTAGCAACTTTAGCCAGCTTAGCAACTTTAGCCAGCTTAGCAACTTTAGCCAGCTTAGCAACTTTAGCCAGCTTAGCAACTTTAGCCAGATTAAAAACTTAAGCCTGATAAGCGACTCGAGCCAGAATTGCAACTTTAGCCATATTTGCAACTTTAGCCAGCTTTTAAGGAGATTTTTCCGGATACAGCTGTTAATTCAGCACTCAAGCAGTTTGCTAGTCATAAATCAGCACACTAGGAACATGATATTCATAAATCGGCACTCTAGAAACATGCTAGTCATAAATCAGCACTCTAGGAACATGCTAGGCATAATTCAGCACTCTACGAAGATGCCAATCATAATTCAGCACTCTAGGAAGATGCTAGTCATAAATCAGCAGTCTAGGAACATGCTAGGCATAATTCAGCACTCTAGGAACATGCTAGTCATAATTCAGCACTCTAGGAAGATGCTAGCCATAAATCAGCACTCTGGGAACATGCTAGGCATAATTCAGCACTCTAGGAACCTGCTAGTCATAAATCAGCACTCTAGGAACATGCTAGGCATAAATCAGCACTCTAGGAAGATGCCAATCATAATTCAGTACTCTAGGAAGATGCCAATCATAATTCAGCACTCTAGGAAGATGCCAATCATAATTCAGCACTCTAGGAACATGCTAGTCATAATTCAGCACTCTAGGAAGATGCCAATCATAATTCAGCACTCTAGGAACATGCTAGTCATAATTCAGCACTCTAGGAAGATGCCAATCATAATTCAGCACTCTAGGAACATGCTAGTCATAATTCAGCACTCTAGGAACATGCTAGTCATAATTCAGCACTCTAGGAAGATGCCAATCATAATTCAGCACTCTAGGAAGATGCCAATCATAATTCAGCACTCTAGGAAGATGCCAATCATAATTCAGCACTCTAGGAAGATGCCAATCATAATTCAGCCTTCGGGCATAAACTTTAGTTACACAAATCAAATTCCAATGCAAAAATCGTGGTGTCTTACACCTGTTGAGCTCATGGAGCTAAAACGATTCACATACTCCTAAAATCCCATGTGTCAATGGCGATGTGTCCTTGACCCGTTGTCATTCGACCGTGACGCACGAGCCTGTTGTTATCGCGTTCTTACCATTAGTACCTGTTGAGTTTCTTTTGAAGTAAAGGGTCACGCCCCCTTGAAGCAATCAAGCAGAAATCACGCGCGTCTGATTCACCGTTTCATTTTTGTTTCGCATTGAAAGGTTTTCTCATTCAAAGACTCATTTTTTTCGCCACACTCTAAAAGTTCTTACAGACTTCTGATACAGACAAGTTTTTCAATAACTGTATTCCCATTTTAAAAGAACTAGTTCTTCTAGTTACAGCCGGCCAAACAATGGCGGGGGAAAGACGTGAACTCCAAATCTGCTAAAAATTATTTTGAAAAACATGCATTCAAGAAAAGCACTTTACAATAATCCCAATTAATGCTAATCCCCCCCCCCCGGCCACCCCACTTTTTTGTGCCAGGCTCACCACCTCATACTCTTTCCACGCCCCAAAACAATATTAACTTTATAATTCGGCGCGCCCCCATCCCCCACCACTTTTGTTTTTTCTTTCTTTTTTTTTTTGACATCGCAGATTTATTTTATCATAACTAAATTGGGACATATTCTGTATTTTAAAGAAAATATTACGCGCCAAACGCACTTGCGGTATTTTCAAGAATCTCATTTAGCGCAGTTATCGGGAATTTATGTTTCGTGTACTACTGAATTGACCAATGCACCATACTTTCTTTCGTACATTATTATATTGATCGATTTCAGATCGGAGTTAACGGGAATAAAATACACAATTAATTTGTCAAACAGTGACATAAATAACCTCCTTAGTTCGCGTGTTGACTGGCGGAGTCACGCAACGGGTGTGCCACCAGGTTTAACAACGCATCTTTCAGTATCAATAACATAATCAAGAACACAATCATTAACACAATCATGAATAAAATCGTGAACACAATCATGAACGCAATCTTAACCCAATCATTAATACAATCATGAATGCAATCATTTTACACAATCATTAACGCAATCATTAACGCAATCATGAACACAGTCATGAACACAATCGTTGACACAATCATGAAAAGTAATAAATAACCAATCATAGCTGTTCAATGATTAGTATGATTTGTAACTCTCAATCCGCTTGCTACCAAAAAGTCATCCAGCTACCAATAAGTCATCCAATCACCAATAAGTCATCCAATCACCAATAAGTCATCAAATCATCATTACATCATTCAGTCCCCAATAAATCGTTCAATCCTCAATAAAGCATTCAATCACCAATTAATCATCCAACTATCAAGAAGTCATCCAATCATCAATAAGTCGCCCCATCACTAAAAGTCACCCAATCACCGATAAGTCTTCCAGTCACCAAAAAGTCATCTGCTGCCACTGACCACCCAATTTTCCCCAGTCTTTAAGACCTATATGCTGTGTGACAACACTCTGAGGGCTGCCTCCTACTCTGAGTACAAGGAGAGATTTGCCCACCCCTTCTCACAACTCATCCTCGATTATGGAGGACAGGTAAACACTTGCCAGATTGCACTGATTACAGGTAAACTCTGGCCACATTACACTGAGGACAGGTAAACTCTTGCCGCATTGTACTGAGGACAGGTAAACACTTGCCACATTGCAATGCGGACAGGTCAACTCTTGCCACATTGTACTAAGGACAGGTAAACACTTGCCACATTGCTCTAAGGACATTTCAACTCTAGCCACATTACACTAGGGATAGTAAACTCTAGCCACATTGCACTGTCAGTTAATGTGTAGCCTTAGGCTTAGATTCTCGGGAAGCCATGTCTGTGTTGTTTTGTGGTGACTTATTTTCTCGATATAATCCACTCAAATCTGAGAAGAAAGGTTAGGACAGAATTTGATGTGGATTGTGTTGAAATATAAGACGACCCTGCTATTCCAATTGTCTTTGTTTTCTGGTCGCGTTCTTGGTGTACAAAATAAAATTTCATTCGTTGTAAAGTTGCGTCACTTAGTTTTTTTGTAAAAATAAAAAATAAATCGTTAAAAAAAAATGTATGTAAATGTCATGTTACAAATGAAGCTTGAAAAATTCTAAGGAAATTAATGTGAGTGTTTAGGCCAAGGGTGGAGTTTTCCACGTTTAGGCCAAGGGTGGAGTTTTCCTCGTTTAGGCCAAGGGTGGAGTTTTCCTCGTTTAGGCCAAGGGTGGAGTTTTCCTCGTTTAGGCCAAGGGTGGAGTTTTCCTCGTTTAGGCCAAGGGTGGAGTTTTCCTCGAAATATCATAATGAGAGTTTAGAAATGTTTGTCGTTTGTTCTAACATCTATTCAAAAGTCGTAGAATACATTCATACATGACGCGCCAGCCGCTTGCTCCGTACAAAAATGTAATGTTAAAATCATTGCCCCATGTGACTCCACAGCCATTCGTCGTGCAGTCCATCGGCGCGGACTCGCTGAGGCGTCATCACGTGGAGGAAAACACCATGGTTACCATGCACCTGTTCAAGAACGAGGAGGACATCAAGAAGATGATGGGGGACCGTAAGTCATTATTCCTGTTAACATTTAAGTATGATTGTTGCACACCAAGTGCGCATGGATTTGTGATTTCCCGTTTTAATTAGTGCCCTGGTGGTAATTTTATCTAAACTAGACTATTTTATGATACTTTCTCTCATGTCCTTTTGTTCTCATACCCGTCGTCTGATGCCCAATCCTAATCAATAAAATATTATCTTATTTGATTTTGGTATCCTAGTCAATAACCTTTATTTTATTTTTATCCCTAGTCAATGGTCTTTACCTTAATTGATATGGGTATCCTTATTAATAAAATTTATCTTAACTCACTTTGGCATCCTGAGAAATATCTTTGATTTATAACGTCTGACATTGATTTTGTAAATTGATGACAATGTCATCCTTTGTTCCCTTCCAGCTCGTTACGAGGACCTCAAGAGACGCCAAATCGCCATGGCAACAGATTTCACTTCCGTTTTCACGATTGACTCCCAAGCGTGTCCTTAGAAGGGCCCGCAACCCGTGTCAAGACTCGTTTATTTATTTATATCTATCTAGACACCGCCCATATCATCGAGAACTTAACAACTTGACATGCCAGCTTTCAGGAATATCATCCGTCTACAAATTGTCGCATTACACATTACTGTACAACAAACACTTATTGTTTAGAAACCCAATAAGATAATTTGCTAAAAAATAACTGTTGTATTTTTGTGAAACTTTTCAAATACTTAATTTTACGCTTGTTAATGCTTTATGTTTAACGAGACAAATTTCCAAAATTGGGTAACTTATAATTACGAATGCTAGAGACCATCTTAATTCTCTTACTAAGTTGTTGTTTTTTAAAATATTATTTCCCGTGTTTTTTTTTAAAGGATGACTTGATCACTTCCGTCCGCAAACGTCTGTGATATTGTCTGTGATAAAAATCATTAAAAACATCATCTTATGGGACCATGACGTTATCAAGATATTTCATAAGTGACTTCGTGCTTGTAAGACTTTGACTTCTCCATTGTACATTTACATTGTGTTACTTCATCTTGTCATCTTGTATCCGTCTGCTTAATTGGTTTATATGTTATTGTGATTGTAGATTTATTGTTTATATGTTATTGTGAATGTAGCTTTATTGGCCAATATGTTATTGTAATTGTAGCTTTACTGGTTAATATGTTATTGTGATTGTAGCTTTATTGGTTTATAATGGTATTGTGATTGTGGCTTTGTTGTTAATATGTAATTGTGAATGTTAACACTTGGAGAAAACATTATTGTTTAATTGCTGTTCAAGGTTATTCTTTGAATTATATGTTTGCTGTCGTGTGTCCAATGTCATGTTCAACATCCCAATGTCGTCCTGTTCTTCAGATCTCTAGACAACACAGTTCTGATGACTTTATTTCGTTCAACAGATCCGATCTAAATGAAATAATAAATGTCTTTGTTATGAAATTCTAAAGATATATATATTGTGACTACCTCACTAGATCAAAGTTACTATCTATGATTATCTCTTGGTGTAACAATGGCTCAAATCAACCTTCTTCTAATTCCGTTTGGTATATATATATATATATATACAGAGATATATATATATATATATATAAATGTCCACCTCAAGTGAGTAGAGTTTGTTCAAACATATTACCGGAAGAGACGAACTTCTTGTCTTCTTCCCTGAACACAAAATGTTATTGACACAAATTACTGTTAACGTTTAAAACATAAATTGTTACATATTTGTATTAGATAAAAGCATCATTTTGTGTTTAAAATCACTTTGGAGACCTATTTCAAGTATACGTTTTATAAAGTAAATCTTTAAAATTTAAATTTAAAAAAAAAACTGTACAATTAGAATTATCTCCCTTAATTTCATTGGAAATGTTTTATTCCGGCGCTTCCCCAAAGACTTCAAAAATCGTGTTGCCTCCCCTTTTCTTTGTAACTTTGTCTGTCAAAATAAAGCAACAATCTGTCAAACGACTCTTTGTTACAACTCTTAGTTTTGAGTTTTGTTTTAATTGTTGCCACATGTTCTCCCTGACAGAATTTTGATGGCTTTTTTGACACAATGGAATTTTTTTAGTATATATAGATATAGATATATCCACTTTAAAGTATATAAAGTATATCTTATACTTATCCTCTGTAAAAACTGGTCTTTACAACTGGACAACATGATACAAAATGATACAGCATGGTACAACATGGTACACAATGCTGCAACCTCGTAAAACATGGTACAACCTGGTAAAACATGGTACAATCTGGTAAAACATGGTACAACCTGGTACAACCTGGTACAACATGGTGCAATCTGGTACAACATGGTAAAACCTGGTAGCATATGGTACAACCTGGCACAACATGGTATAACAAGATACAACCTGGTAAAACATACTACAACCTGGTACAACATGCTACAACCTGGTACAACATGGTACAATCTGGTACAACATGGTAAAACATGGTACAACCTGGTAGCATATGGTACAACCTGGCACAACATGGTATAACAAGATACAACCTGGTAAAACATGGTACAACCGGTACAACATGCTACAACCTGGTACAACATGGTACAACATGGTACAACATGGTACAACCTGGTAGCATATGGTACAACCTGGCACAACATGGTATAACAAGATACAACCTGGTAAAACATGGTACAACATGGTACAACATGTTACAACATGGTACAACCTCGTACAACCTGGCACAACATGGTACAACAAGATACAACCTGGTAAAACGTATGTTCAACACTTTTTTAAAATGGTTTAACAAAAACAGAGAAGTATATATCCCTCCCCCACCCCCCACATCATCATCATCAATGGCACTACAGCCCATGTAGGGCCCTGGCCTGCTCCACCACATCCTTCCATTCGGAGCGATCCATGGCTTTCCGTCTCCACCCCCCACACCCAAAAAAAAAAAAAAGACGAGATCTTATATAACGAATATATATTTTGTCCATCACTGCTCCGTAAAGAGCTGTTATAGAAACGGTCAATGCACAATTTCGTTGTAAATAATACTACAGGCGAAGTGGTTGACATTGGGACCTGATATTGTATTTTCCACATTCACGATAAGAAAAAGCATTTCACAAGAATCCAAAAACATTTTGAAATTATATCACATGAATTTCATTTACTAACTTCTGGATAACATAATCTTCTTTACTTGATAGATGTGTCAGCACAATCAACACACATTACAACATTAACAGTCGTCTCTGTTCAGTCTTGTCCAAACAAACTCCATTGTTCAACCTTTTTTTTTTTTTTTTTTTTTTTTTTTTTTTGATTGGCCAGTATCTCCCCAAGTCCCAACACTCTAAATATTATATAAGACATTTTTACTATCTTACTTATCTCCCATTATTATTCATATTGAATTGACTTGGATATTTCTATAGCTCTTGCATCCATGCTACTTTAACATGCTCACAGTGCTCTAATGTTCTTAAATCTATTTATTTTTTTTTCTTTAAAGTCTTTAAACGTTTCCTTAATGATTGTTTATCATTTTAAAATTCCGTCTAAGATTGGGGCAAACTGTTCCATATTCATATCTGTGACAGAAACCAAATATTTTCAAAATTGATACTTCACTGATATCAAATCAAAACAAACTTGATACTTTCTTGTTATATATTTTTAATACTTTTTTTATTGTGTAATTAATTGCTTGAAATTCTCCTATATAATTCATACTGGGTAAATATTTTGATAATTGATAGGACCTTATACCTTTATCGGCTAGATCATAGATGATTTGAGGGGGGGGGGTTGGTCCCACTCCCCCCCCCCCCACCCTTTTTTTTTTTTTTTTTGTTTTTCTGAAAGTCTGACATCAGTTAACGAGGGCTGCATGGGCCCACACCCCGCTGTTTGAACAGAGCGAAGATGATACTAAAATTTTTTGGGGGGGGGTTGGGCCCCCCCCCCCCCCCCCCCATCCTTTTTTTTTCTTTCTATGTATTGCTGAAAGTCTGACATCAGTTAACGAGGGCTGCATGGGCCCACAGCCCGCTGTTTGAACAGAGCGAAGATGATACTAAAAATACATTCGATTCTTGACACTTGAGGCAAACACAAAAATTAACAAAAGAATACATTGACATCGAGAATATATAATTGGACTCTTAACGTGACCAGTTGTAGACTAAAATTAGATTTTAGATATACTTGGAGATCCTTGTAATAAGATTACACACTGAGGCCATTTTACACTAACACGAGGCTAGAGAGTAGATACTGATTTTTTAATCAGCACCTTGATAGACTTGTGTATAGAATCTCTGAAGAATAGAGTAGAGTCTGACTATTTCAACACTCAACCTGGCTGGTGAGTGTAGGAATAACCCAGCCAGTGTTTAGTCAGTGCGGGTATCGATTACCTGTCAGTGGGTAGCGTTTTATTACCGGGTGTCCGTTTCCGTGTGACGTGTACAGCGTGTGTTCAAATGTGGACAGGCCAGCGCTACAGAACAGAGCGGATAGCCGACGCAGAGGCGTAACTACCCACCGGTGGTGAGGGGGGTGGGGGGTGGGGGCGCCAGCTGTTTTTGGCTGATGTGGGATAATTAAAACTTAAATTTAGATTAAATGACTAATAATTATCAAATATTAAACAGTTAGGACTGGAAGGCAAGTATAAATCACTAACAACACCAATCACGTCATCATTTACTCTTATCCTCTGTGGCTAATCGCACTAATCCCTAGGTATTACTAGGTGGTGGTGGTGGTGGTTCTTTTCTAGAAGAAATTAATCCAACTTTCATTTTTTGATTCCCCCCCCCCCCTTATATTAACTTC
>CAXITT010000232.1:960710-997501 GCA_964033795.1 Lymnaea stagnalis | reverse complement strand
GGGGGGGGGGGGGGGGGGGTGGGGGTGGGGGTCTGACAATTTGAAACAAAAAATATGCATACAAGTAACGCACTTTTTAAGATTCCCAATTAACGTCCCCCCACCCCCCCCAACCCCCCCCCAACCCCCCCCCCAACCCCCAACCCCCACAACGGCATATTTGTTTCCCCGCCCTTGAAGTTTATTCATATTCTAATGACCCATCCGCTTCCCCACCAACTATTTCAGAAAAAAACAAACGAAAATATTACACACCAAACGCACTTGGCGATGATACATTTCAAGAATCTCGTTTAGCGCCGATATCGGGAATTTTCCAACATTTCCCCATGGAAACACGAGGAAACACACGAGGAAACACATGAGGAAACACATGAGGAAACACATGAGGAAACACATGAGGAAACACACGAGGAAACACATGAGGAAACACATGAGGAAACACACGAGGAAACACACGAGGAAACACACGAGGAAACACATGAGGAAACACACGAGGAAACACATGAGGAAACACACGAGAAAACACACGAGTAAACACACGAGGAAGCACATGAGGAAACACATGAGGAAACACATGAGGAAACACACGAGGAAACACATGAGGAAACACACGAGGAAACACATGAGGAAACACACGAGGAAACACACGAGGAAACACACGAGGAAGCACATGAGGAAACACATGAGGAAACACATGAGGAAACACATGAGGAAACACATGAGGAAACACATGAGGAAACACATGAGGAAAC
This sequence comes from Lymnaea stagnalis, assembly GCA_964033795.1. Taxonomy (NCBI): domain Eukaryota; kingdom Metazoa; phylum Mollusca; class Gastropoda; family Lymnaeidae; genus Lymnaea; species Lymnaea stagnalis. Next base: position 996,746 of record CAXITT010000232.1, on the reverse strand, counting down.
ACATGAGGAAACACATGAGGAAACACATGAGGAAACACATGAGGAAACACATGAGGAAACACATGAGGAAACACATGAGGAAACACATGAGGAAACACATGAGGAAACACATGAGGAAACACATGAGGAAACACATGAGGAAACACATGAGGAAACACATGAGGAAACACATGAGGAAACACATGAGGAAACACATGAGGAAACACATGAGGAAACACATGAGGAAACACATGAGGAAACACATGAGGAAACACATGAGGAAACACATGAGGAAACACATGAGGAAACACATGAGGAAACACATGAGGAAACACATGAGGAAACACATGAGGAAACACATGAGGAAACACATGAGGAAACACATGAGGAAACACATGAGGAAACACATGAGGAAACACATGAGGAAACACATGAGGAAACACATGAGGAAACACATGAGGAAACACATGAGGAAACACATGAGGAAACACATGAGGAAACACATGAGGAAACACATGAGGAAACACATGAGGAAACACATGAGGAAACACATGAGGAAACACATGAGGAAACACATGAGGAAACACATGAGGAAACACATGAGGAAACACATGAGGAAACACATGAGGAAACACATGAGGAAACACATGAGGAAACACATGAGGAAACACATGAGGAAACACATGAGGAAACACATGAGGAAACACATGAGGAAACACATGAGGAAACACATGAGGAAACACATGAGGAAACACATGAGGAAACACATGAGGAAACACATGAGGAAACACATGAGGAAACACATGAGGAAACACATGAGGAAACACATGAGGAAACACATTATTGTTTATTTTATGGTTGTTGTTTGTTTTTTTTTTATTTTTTTTTTTTTTGGTCGGGGGAGGCTGAAAATTTGAAATATTGCGTTGTCATCGGCGTCGAGTCTATAGGCCGAGTTTCAGCTCAGCGAGATAGGTTCACGGGAAGTGGGTCGATTAGCCGTCCGAAAATTTTTCCAGCCGGCCACCCACCAACATAAGTGAAGTTAATATAAAGGATTTTTGTAAAAAAAATGTTTGTGTGTACAGTTGATCTTTTTCGTTTCACTAGACGCGGCTGACGCAGTGGACTAGAACATTCAGGACCTTTCTGAGTTGTTCATTTGTGTAGGGAACAATTTGAAATGGTGTTTCATAATCCTTTCAATCAGCGGTTCTCAACCATCGCGACCCATTTGGGGGGAGAGGGGTCGAACGACACGTACACAGGGGTCGCCTAAGACCATCGGAAAACACATGTTTATGAAGTAGCCACGAAAATAATTTTATGTGGGGGGAGGGGGGGGGGTAGCACAACATGAGGAACTGTTTTAAAGGGTCACGAAATTATGAAGTTTGAGAACCACAGATTTACATATAAATTAAAGGCGAGATTTTCGCTATTGCTCCCTTACAATAATTCTTGAGGTTCCGAGGGTTGTTTGATAGACTAAAGTCAACAATGCGGTCACAAGGGCGTGTCTTCATGAACTGATCTAGGAACATTGACTTGAGTCACACACACACACACACACACAAAGTGACCTTTGAGTGGGGCATATGAATATGATATTAAGATAAATCTACATTACAAATAATTTTACTGATAATGACAAAAGATTTTCCGAGACCGAGGTGGGGGTGGGGGGGGGTGTTATCGGGATAGGATGTAGAACCGCATAGATGCCTAAATCCCACACTTGCTATCATATCACACAATTCTGCATCAAATAACAAGGGGGTTTTGTGAAAAGAGAGTCTCACCCGTCGTCAACAGCCCCCTGCAAAAATATATATATATATTTTTAAAAAATGAAGAAACCCTTCACGGCTATTGCCTCGTCCAATAACATTACAGTAGTTTAACGCGCTCAGCTACTGCCAATATTTATGTAAGGCATTGAAAGTGGAGAGTGGCGAGTGGGGAGTGGAGAGTGGGTAGGGGGAGGTAGATCCTCGAAGACATCGATCGATTAAGTTAATCGGCTGCAAAACGGAGCCTTGGCCCTTTCACTGTGAAGTCAGTGGGGGTTGAGGGCCATGTGGAGGGGGGTGGGGCAAAAACGTCTGATAACACATCAGGTACAGGACCTGGTTTTGTCCGATATTAAAGAGAAACGATGGAAATTGCGCCCCCTCCTTCCTTTCCCCACCCCCTGCCCCCGCCCCTGGCACCAGTGCCCTCCCCCCACCCCTCACGCCACCGTTAAGGAAATGAATGCTTACCAAAGGGTGAAAGGCTCTGACCGGGCGGTCTGGGACTGAACGCTTTTCAATCACCTGTATAAGAAATATGACTACGGTACGCCTCAATGGGGTATTGGAATGAGGAGTTGGTGTGTTCCGGCCAGGGGGGGGGGGGTTGGGGTGAGGTGGGAATGTGTGATTGGAGAGAGTGATCGATAGAACTTTTTCGTAAGTCAAAAAAAAAATATAAAAAAATCAATATCTAAACTGACAAAACAAAATAGGCGATACAGTTAGTGGAGAGCCGGGGGGTGATTTCACTGGTGTCTAGGTGATAGGTGCTGTATGCCAGGGTAAACAAAAGGAAGTGGCCAGATTTTTAGTCGTGGTGGGAGCTATCCGTGCTAATCTGGCATGCGGTTTGTACGAACGTGTATATGGGATACAGGAAGGAATTCTAGGATTCTAAAGTTCAGGTAAATACAAAAGGTTTAAGTTTGAATATGAAATACTGAGAGGAGCATTGGCTCTTTAGTCAAGATGCCTATGTGAGCCACGAAGATTTAGTTCAGAAAATTATTAAATGCAGAAGCATACATCATTAAAGATGTGTCTTCTGTTTTAGAAATTAGTAGCAAATTTTTTAAAAATCTTTTTCAGACTTCCTAAAATGTTGAACAGTTATACCAAACAGTCTATTTTTGTATATTAAAATAAGTTGCTATGTAAGTTTATTGGTTATTTTTCTCGTTAAAAAGTCCATCTTCCGGTGTCTAGGCGACCCTCCCGTATCGTTTTGTTAGATTACACAGCGCCATATCGTACTCACTGGTGAAATACTAGATCCGTTGCCACGTTTCGTGTTCCGTCAGATGACATTCCTAGACGAAAATATGCGTCGGGAATGTACTCGATACCTTATATTGATCTATTTTGTATGCATTTATAACCTCCTAGAGGGCAACCTTTTATATATATACACGTCTGTAGAATGTTGAAGAGACTTTAAACCAAATTTTATTTTAGCGCTAGACCTAGAGATAAACCCGCCAAACAAATGGCGGTGGCAATGCATGAACTTCCCGTCTGCTGAAGTTACTTGACAAAACATGCATTCCAGTAACGCCCTTTGTAAGATTCCCAATCAGTGCTGACTTCTTGGGAATTTTATTTTAGCCCGCCGATTGAAATAGCGTTACAGCCATACAGACATGCATACACATACCTAGCGAATAATTATGTGTGATATTTCGCCAAAAAAACAAGACAAAAATTAGTGGTTTGGGTACTCAATGGAGGATGCAATGAATGCTTACATCGTCTGGGACAGATCGCTGGGTTTAACACTCCGTCTTTGGTTTAACACTCCGTCTTTGGTTTAACACTCCGTCTTTTGTTTAGTGGCCCGAATGTTATGCATGTATAAGATCAGCTAAAAAAAATATTGAACTGGCAAGAGAAAGTATCCAAATCACTCGATGTCTAGCTGTGTAGCGGTGTATCTGTCTAGCTGTGTATCTGTCTAGCTGTGTATCTGTGTATCTGTCTAGCTGTGTAACTGTCTAGCTGTGTAGCAGTCTAGCAGTGTTGATGTGTAGCTGTGTAGATTTCTAGCTGCCTATCTGTCTAGCTGTGGGTAGCTTTCTAGCTGTTTATCTATCTAGCTGTCTATATTCCAGCTGCCTAGCTGACTAGCTGTATATATGTCTAGCTTTCTTGTTATGTAGCTGTCTAGCTGTGTACCGGTGTACCTGTCTGGCTGTCTCGTTGTCTAGCTGTCTAGCCGCGTAACCGCGTAGCCGCGTAGCTGTCTATCTTTCTAGCTGTGTAGCTATCCACTTTCAAGCGTACTTTTAAAATGAACAAATTAGCTTTTTCTTAGATTCTATTCAAAGTCAACTAAATACACTGTAACTAAATTTCTAACAAATAGCAATTGAACTTAGGAATGACACGAAAATAACACTTTCTCCATAAGTAGCTTTTGAACATTATGATGACGTCAAAGATGAGATAAGAAATGTATGACAATGAATGACATACATGGGAGCAAGCAATGGAATGAAAAGACATATTGGCAATGACAAAAAGACATATTGGCAATGACAAACACCGACACAATGGACAGAACTTTGTTGAGGTAGCTCGAAGTAGCTCGAAGACAAAAGGAATCTAATATCTGTTTTTATTTTATTTTTAATTATACTGCAAGTAATTATTTTTTTATATTTTCCAGGGCGTACCCTTTTCATTGCCTTTTATTTTTACCTACACAGTAACATGAGCTCTACAAGGCCAGTGCATACCTCACTCGGGGAGGGGGTGACGCGGTGCCTTTTTTATAGAGTGTGTCCTGAATAAAAGACCAGAGAGTATTGTGTAGACTTTTCAGATTAATCAATTTAAGATTAGAGAATATTATGTAGACACGTTTAATATTGCCGTGAATCATTTTCAAGCTGGCAAGAATGTCTCAATAATGTTTTTGATTTTTTTTTTTTTTTTTTTTTTTTTTTTTCCCGCATCTCATCTCATAGCTTTTAGTTTAACAGCTAAAACAGATGTTTAAAAAGCATTAGAGTTGTCGATCCACATTTAAAAAAAAAAAACACGGACAAGAGTATCACGCCTCCAGTGTCTTAAAATGGCGGCCTCTTCGCATCTCATCTCATAGCTTTTGGTTTAACAGCTAAAACAGATGTTTAAAAAGCATTGGAGTTGTCGATCCACATTTAAAAAAAAAAACACGGACAAGAGTATCACGCCTCCAGTGTCTTAAAATGGCGGCCTCTCACGAAACTTTCGAATAAGTCAGCCATGTCCGAATGTACACATTTTTATTATGTGCCAATCTGTGCAAGAAACCGTGCGATAATCCACATGAGTTGCGGTGTGATAATCTACATAAGACACCGTGATTTAATTTACATAATTTACCCTAGCGATAATTCACCTACGTCACCATGTTGCTGATTTACATATGTCACCGTGTGATAATCCACACAAGTCACCATGCCCTTATCTACAAGTCACCAGTAATTCTAGGTACAAACTGTAAGCTACACTATAATTACAGAACACCATGTATTATCCTCATCCCCCCCCCCAATTAAAAACTCCCTTCTGATACCACCTAAATCACGCATGACTTGTCATCTAATCCAATGCTTCTCAAAATCACCCATGCATATCCTTATTTTGAACGTTTTATTTTTAATTTTTTTTTTTTTACATACTTTTCGAATTAAGTTTTATGACAATTGTACTGTAAGTATGTACATTTAGCTCCATAGTCTTGTCAGTATATTACTAAACTCCATTTTCTGCATTGTCATATTTATATCCAGTGTGAGAACGCTCAGATTTAAAAGAATTATTTCTTTAACGCCTCCACTAATCCTCTAATCCAATCTTATCGTTGAACAGCGCGGTGTTAAATAATTGTGTGTGGATACATTCGTGCATGCATGGCGTAAAACAACTTTTGGGTTGTCTGAAAACGTCTTGGCTTAAATATTTTTTTTAAAACCCCAAGACAGCAGTTCTCAAAATGGTGTAAAGAACCGTAAATAAGAGCCCAACAATTACAACTCTGCACTTCTTCTGAACGCGGTCCTCAATCCTTGATATTCGGCTTCAAAAGGGTTGTTACGTCGTTCTGTGTTGACCACAACTCGAATTGGTTAAAGTAAGTAATTGATGGGATAGTGACAGTGTAACACAAACTCTAAGTCTGAAAGCTTCAAGGCTGCCCTGGCATCAGCTAGGAGCTGTTAGAATAGCAACAGCATATCCCCAACCGTTGCATAGATGCCAGTACATGGATGCAGCAACGAAACATTACCAGAACCAGAACCAGAAAGCTTTCCTTAAAACATCTTAATCATTTAATCTACTTTTAAAAATTATAAACTTGATTATATTTTGACTTGTAATAATTATTTTATGAGTATTTTTTTTGGTTTAGGTTGAAGAAATGGCATTATTTTATTCTTTATTTTTTTTAATGGATTTTATTCGTTATTTTGTTCGGGTGGATGGTACAAGTGAAAACTTGGATGGTACCAGTGAAAACTTGGATGGTACCAGTGAAACCTTGGATGGTACAAGTGAAACCTTGGATGGTACAAGTGAAACCTTGGATGTTACAAGTGAAACCCTGGATGGTACAAGTGAAAACTTGGATGGTACCAGTGAAACCCTGGATGGTACAAGTGAAACCTTGGATGGTACAAGTGAAACCTTGGATGGTACTAGTGAAACCTTGGATGGTACCAGTGAAAACTTGAATGGTACCAGTGAAAACTTGGATGGTACAAGTGAAACCTTGGTTGCTAAGCCATCTAAGAGAAGGAAACTCTGAATGTAACCCAGGGGAAGGAGTCCCATAGGAGGATACATTAATACAAGGAAAATTACGACAGCCCCTGCGACGCTCCTGGAGCCAAACTGTATCATCCACGTATGTGGTTTTCCCTTGGGTTCATCCAGGTGCTGCCTTGGGAACCGGTGTCGGGGGAAAATCCCAGGCATTGTTCTTTCGTCCATTGTCACAATGTGACGGAAGGATGCCAGAAAAACCATCAGCCTGTAGACCCGATGAGTGGACTCTGTAGTCACTTTAAATTGCTCTGGCAGCTATCCTATCCATTCATTCGGGAAAAGAAGAGGATTATGGTTACACTTATTTGCCATTTAGTCTGAGCTCGGAAAAACAACAAAGAGAAAAAACCCGTCGTTTTCGGTTATGATGGTGAAGAAAACACCAATTTTGGCGACGTCCGGCAAACAGTTTTCGTATGGGGTGGCTGACACATCAGGTGTGCACAGTTTGGGATCCGTTGGCAGTCCGCACAGAAATGAAAAGTACCCGTTAAGCAATGAAGGCGATACTTTGGTTCACACCGACTCCAGCACCGGATCTGGTGACTTCATGCCGTAGAAATTATAACACCACAATCGATCACGTGTCAACCAGGCATTGTCACCCAGTGATATGAACCGCAAACAATAAGGCCAGTTCAGGGCACCGATTTACTCGTCCTGCCGGGCATAGGAGAAGTGATTTTTATTTTCAAATGTGCCTTTAAATATGCTTTTATTACCTAAAGGCTTTAAACTTAAAATTTCAAGTACATAGGATTGCCGAAAAAATATTTTTGAACAATCGTAATTTAATCCTTGCTGACCTTGACATTACAGGGCACTTTCATCTTTTCCACTTATTGGCTTCAGACGGGATTTTAAAAAAAAAACAATCTATGTGACCTACTGGTTCAAGGTCACCTTCTAGCCGACCCGTCTCACATTGGGACTAAACCATGTTCAAGAATCCGTTGTAGGACTTGCCCATATGAACTGTCAGCTAAACCCTTGGCTTCCCTAAAAAGGGGGAGGGGGGTTACCGATAAGTTCCGCGAACATCTTCGTGATATTGAACAAATCAAGCCCCCCCCCCCCCCCCCCCCCCGGTTCTCATCCCTTTTTAACGGAGTTAAATACAGGGGCAAATCAGATGTATCCATTCCAGCTCTAATTTCTTGCATTAATACACCAGCGAGAGTGATAAATGAACAAAATGAATTCACATTTTCGAATCCCTATCACCAGATGGCTTCAACCAAATACTCTCGTACCCGGCCACATATCACCAACCACATGATATTAATCAAAATACTCTATTACTAGTGATCCTTAATTGTCATCCATTTCTATTTTTTTAATTTTAAAAATGTTACTTTAATAATACTTACATTTTTCACCGTGACAGTACGCACCACAGAATAATATGGACGCACTTTTGGACTTTAAACAACTTAACCTCCGTTTCTAAAAAATAACATTAGAACGCAATCCTGTTCTAAACATTGAGCTATATTTTCACATTATTGACGATTTTCGAAAACATACGTTTTTTTTCTTCTCCCCTTCTATTTTTAATTAAAAGAATCGGTTGTTTCTTGTTTTGTCCTGTCTGCTGGAGAAGGCGTTTCGCCGAAACGTCCGTTTAATCGTGGCGTCTTTTCTTTTCAAGCCTAAACATATCTTGTCCCACTAATTATTTAAAATACACAACCCGATTCAATGGTTTTGCAATGAAGTTTGAGTCTGTTATGTCCCTCTGATAAAACAGTTTAATGCACATCTCTTCTGGTGTGTCCTGCTTCCTCTTCAAAACCGCCCCCCAAAAGAATTTTTTTTTTTTAATCTATATGTTACATATTTATAGTACAGAGATTTTTTTAAAAAATCAACGAGCTTCATGGGCAACGTCTGAATTCGGGTCCAAAGGATGATTTTGTTTCTTTAGTGGGGGGGGGGGACTATTGTTCAGTGTTTTTATTGCTCATTTTCTTCTGTCACAGAGCGAGCATCATGCGTGACGTCTGAACTCCGGTAAATAGGTTAGTTTATTTTGACATAAGAAAGGATTTTTTTTAAAAGGTCACTATTTTTTTTTTAACTTCTTTATTTTGGGGCTGCACACCACACAGAACTGGGTCATGGGCTGCACACCACACAGAACTGGGTCATGGGCCGCCCTTTGACTTCGGGCGCGTATGCGTCTGTGAGTCTTTGCCGTAGCCTGGTTACAGGAAGGTATTGCTATTTTAGTTATACCACGACTGTTGTTTCCCAAGTCATTGTTATAAAATGTACGACAGTATCTTCTCCGTCGACGAGTTTTTCGTACAACGTCATCTCTATTCCGGGATCCGGCAACTGCCTGTTCCTATTAGTGGCTTATTCCTCGACACAAACGGTTGACGAAGGCAGTGCACCCTCACTACCACATAGGGCAGTAGATTTCGTTACATGTTAAAGAAAATGAAAAGCTTTTTTTTTTTTTTTTTTTTTTTTTTGTTGGGGGAAAAACTGTACCCGTTTAAGCCCTAGTACGAAAAATTTTATTGAAAAAAATGAAAAGCTTTTTTTTTTTTTTTTTTTTTTTTTTGGTGGCGGAAGAACTGTACCCGGTTAAGCCCTAGTACGTAAAATTTTATTGAAGTAATCACTTATCGTGTATCTTTGAATGCGGTCTATATTTTTGTGACATATTTCAGTAAATTGAGCACAAAGGGAAAAGATAACTTTGATGATTTACAAACATAGTTACAGTAGAGAGTTGATTTTCCGAGCCCCTCGATTATCCAAAATGTCGGTTATTTGAATTGCCCCGGTCTTATTAAATTACGCCTGCCGCAGGATACAAATCAGAAGAGTCAGAGTGACCTTGGAACTTGGAACATTACTCTAGGTGCCAGTCAATCTACTTTTTGTTTTTTTATAGATCCTCTGTTCATTTTTTTAAAAGTCTCCCCCCCCCCTTTTTTTTTTTCTTATCGTTCATTGACATCAGTCAGCTGACCCGGATATACAGTTGACGATCACTATACATAATATACCGTACATAGTACACTGTACAGTAAAGCACCTTACTTCTGTAAAGTAACAAGTTACTGTATTCTTTGCACCCTCTCCTTGTCTCATTGCCCTGTTCCTCAATTCAATCTTCCACATACCTTGACCTGCTATTATCCTTAACACAATATCTTATCTCTACTAATAAAAGGCAAAGCCCTGACTGACTCATCACTAATTCTCCAACTTCTCGAGTAGATGGCAGCCTGAATTAGGCATTAGGCATGCTTATTCCTTACAGCTCACATACAAAAGTTAGGCAGGTGTCATTTTAAAACTCTAAATTGTTTGGGACCGGCGGCCCAAAATCTCATTTTTGTGAGCTATGTGAGCTATGTAAATAAAATGCTCAACAAATACTGCTACATGAATCGATGGATCTTGACCAAACTTAATGCACATACTCTTGATTAGCCATATTCAAATACCGAAGGGTAATTTACACATAATATCCGGGGGCCCCATTTCTTTTTTTTCTAATATAAGCTATTTAGATATCAATAGGGTTAGACAGCAGCATAGGTTCTATGTGATTAGGTGGATCTAGACCTTGCTCTGTAGCAATACGTCCGTTTTAAAATATCGTTTGATGTAATATCCAATCCATTCAAGGCCGATCTAGAATATTCTGGAAACTTCGATAGTTTAAATAAGCTATGTCTATGGCATTTGTAAACCACTTTCAATAGGACAAGTTTTAAATGTATAATTTATTTCAATGATTTTTATAAGCCACCCATCTCAGACATAAACAAAACGGTACTTTATTAAATGGGCCCCAAACGTGGCCCCCGTATCAATTTAAATGTATTATCGTTAGTACCACAATTTAGTTGTATAATATTTCGCATTCGAGAAATAATTACATAGATATGTAATTGTTGCACGTTTCATGGAGGATATTCAATTTAATCTAGAATGTTCTATATTGTTCTACGGGGATATATAATTAGATCTAAAAGCTCATTCAAACAAAATCGCACTCAGCATGATCCCCATAGATAAATAGGATCCTAATGCGACACATCGGTTACGCGCTTCCATCGGGGAACAGAATACAATCGAGATCCCATCGGGTAACGGGCTCAAACCGGGATCAGGATCCTATCAGGAAAAGGGATAGCATCGGAAAGGAGAGTCAATGGGTGGAACGGAATCCCACAGTGAACGGTATCCTAACGGTATCGGTAGTGCATTGGAATCCACTGAGATCAGTATCTTACTGGGATCAAGACACCGACGGGATCGGGATCCCAATGGGATCTGGATTCCCCTTGGATCCGGAGCCACAAATAAATAGGATTCCACCTGGAACGGGATAAAACCGGGATTGCGCCGGGATCGGATTTAGAATGGGATTAGGGACTCATTAGAATTGGGGTCTTATCAGGATCGGGGTCCCAAGGACAGACCCTACAAAAAGTCGGCATTGATTTGAGGCAGGTTTGATTTTCGCAAGGGAATGCATTGTATAGTATCTGAAATATGCGGATACTTGATAATTGTGTACCTTTTTTTTTCTTTAAAAAAAGTCTGTCTGCTGCGAAGCGCGGATATTTTGCTAGTCTACTATAATCCTTAACACATCTTGAACGCAGTCTTTCTTTTTTTGTATCCTTTCTTCTTTAACACCACCTTTCTGGGGCGTTCGAACCGTCCGGGCCCCCAAACCTCCAACCCCAGTTTTCAGCCATTTAAAATAACTGACGCTAAACGGTAATTATATTTCTCGTTTAGGTTTGTATTATGTTTGTAAACAGACCCGCCAATATTTTTTGCTTAACATGCGTTTCTTTCTGTGGATAAATTTATCCAATGAGCACTAGGGGGCCCTTCTAGAAAAACATCTAACTCCGGTTACGTCTCGACCAAGACTGAGAAACACTGCTTTAATGACGTCATGGGTCTATGACCCACACCCTACGACCCGCGGGCCGCATATGGCCCGCCTGCACCCACTTGGCGGCCCGCGAAGTAACGAAATATACTTTACGATTATTATTTTCTTAAATGCTTTTCCCCCGTCCTATCATCTTTCGGCCCGAACAAGTTGTTCATCAAGTATTACGGCCCGCCTTACAGGCCTGGTCTTTGTCCTACGAGCATTGCATGATTAGAATGAATAGTGTATTGTCTCAAGAATTGTTTGAGGAATTGTGTGATGAAATGTGTGATCAATTGTGTCATGAATTGTGTCATGAATTGTATGAGGAATTGTGTGATGAAATGTGTGATCAATTGTGTCATGAATTGTGTCACGAATTGCGTCATGAACCGTGTGATTAATTGGTGAAAAGAGCAACGAATTTTGAAGTATTTCACTGAAATGATGTATACAAAGATCCATTTATCTCATCATGGATAAAAAGATCCGTTGCTCTATTCATGGATACAAAGATCCTTCGATCAAATAATCATTGATACAAAGATCCTTCTATCAAATCATGGATACAAAGACCCGTTTTTCGACTCGTGGATTAAAAGATCCGTTAATCTTAAAGCGAGAAATTGAAAGAAGGAGGGGGGAAAAGTTACGATAGGAATTGCGCACCATAATTAACTGTAGTTTTCTCGCCCTCTAACAACCTTTGATTCTTAGAGGCATGAATGAAATAGCACATGTGTGTTGATGTGAGGGAGACAGGAGAGCCCAACGAATTGAATAGTTCTGATTGAATCTCTCCTCCACAGAATTTAGATCTTCCATAGAAGAACACACAAGAAGTCAAAATGGCGCGACCTGCTGCCGACTACAAGATCACGAAAGACAACCGCTCCTCCTACAACCTGATTGCCCACGAGCACCACGTGCCACAGTCGCCATTGTTCGGGCCCAGCGCCCACCACATGGGAGGGAGCCCCAGGAGGGATTACGAGGACAACAGGGGGAATAACCGAGACTACGGGAGGGAGCGAGAGGTATGTTGTGCAGGACCGAGTTGTGTTGTGTCGGTACGAGTTGTGTATGTTCAGTTTGGGTTGTGTCTGTACAATATGTGTTGTGGTGGTACAATGTGTGTTGTTTTGTTACGTTATGTGTTGTGTCGGTACAATTTGAATCTGTTTGGTACAGCTTATGTTATAAATGCCCAGTTTATGTTAGAAAAGTCCAGTGCATATTAACATGGGTGAAGTGCATATAACGCAGGTCTAGTGTATAAAGTAGGTCCATTAACTGTTAAGCCTTCTAAGTGTTAGAAAGTTCCACTAAGTCTTAGAAAGGCCCATTGGTGACTAGGTCGACTATGTGTTAGAACGTTCCACTGATTGCTAAAAATAAGTCCACCTTAAGTTCAACAGGTCGTCTAAGTGTCAGATTTGTCAAATATTCGTAAATAAGCAAAAAATGAAATTTCTTCCACCCTACAATTTCAATTTAGGCGCCCCAGCCCTTGTCCCAAAGACAGGAAGTAGAATTTCCCAGAGACGTCCGGGCGCCCAACGATCAGATCAAACACGAGCATCACGTGCCGGCCTCGCCTCTGTACAGGCCGGGGGGTCAAGGGGGTGTCGACCCTCGCTACGGCAGTGCCCAGGGGGGCAGACGAGACTGGATCGGTGGAGGCGCAGATTATGAGGTAACTTTTATTTAGCCTTCCAACTTGAAGGACTTCATTTTCAATGTATAGAAACTTTGGGCACAGACTTTAGTTCATTTTCCAATTGTGTCATTTTCAAGTGCATTCTATTACATGCCTTACTTATAAAGTCGTTTACTTCATTTTTCAATCATTCAAAACCTCGCTGACCATTAACTGAGAGGCGGCGGGCCGTTGCCAGTCCACGGACCGCCACTTTGATTAGCTCTGCTCTACCGAAGATTAACATAATGACAAAATCTATTTGGAACATTCCTCGTTTTAAGAAGACAATTCTTCAAGTTTGTTCAAGAATCAGGATTCGAACTGCGTTAAGTTTGAGAACATCAACGGGTTGGTCTGTTCTCCAATGGGTGTGTTAAAAGCTGGTAATGAAGTAGTGAATTATTTTTTTGGCCAGACTTTATACCATAATATTATTCTTCAGTCACAGCTCTTTTACAGCTATAACCAGCTAGATGTAGCTATTAGCTTTAACCATTTCTGTCTTCTTTAACAGATCATTAATTAATTACTTTTCAAGCTTACACTTCATTTAAACATAGTTGGCTTTTTTTTTTTACATTAGCTTTCGTCGATTTTAAAAAATAATTAGTTCTAATTGTTACATTTTAATTTTTTTTTTTTCCCCACGCAAAGAATTGCACGCTCTCCTTCCAGTATCGATTACATTTTTAGATCGCGTATCGATTTTGACTAACTAATCACAGCCACAATGAACTCTCATTTGTAACAATCGTTGTTTTTTACTTAAATTTGACATTTCCTTAACAAAACCTTTGCAATGTCACGTAGTGGTTAACTCTCTTAGGGGAATTATATTGACACTGCTAGGTACTTTTGTAAAGGTAAGTTGCTTGAAACTGGTGTATAGGTTTGTAAAGGTAGGTTGCTTGAAACTGGTGTATAGGTTTGTAAAGGTAAGTTGCTTGAAACTGGTGTATAGGTTTGTAAAGGTAAGTTGCTTGAAACTGGTGTATAGGTTTGTAAAGGTAGGTTGCTTGAAACTGGTTGAAGTCTCAACTATAATATTAAATAAAAATTAATGCCAGATGAATCAACATTATGTTTTGAAATTGTGTTTATAAAATAGCATTTAGTCTAAATGGACCCGGTCCAGCAGTGCTGCCATTTGCACCCGGGTACCATTAGACTCAAGCTATTCGGATGTCATTTGTAGTAGTTTATTTTAGTTACACTGAAGAAGTAAGTTTACAAATATATTGTCCATTCAATTATCTTTCATTTGATACCTCAATTTGTCTTACAAACCCAAACATCAAATTTTTAAATAGTTTTTTAATCACAACCTCTCACTTCTGGTACACGGGTGCGAATAGTCGCAGTCTTATATTAACTTCGCTTTTGTTCGTGTGTTTGAGGCGAAATCTTCGAAAGGCTAAATGACCCACTTCCGGTCATCTCATTGAGCTGAAACTTGGCACATAGACTCTTTGTCCATGACAACACATTCTATCCAATTTTCAGCCCCACCCTCTAACCCTTAAAAAATAAATTTTTCGTGTATTTTAGGGTGGGGGAGAAAGGGGGGAGATACGTTAATGCATTGTTCAATAAGTGCGTGTTATGGTGTGGAGATTAATTGTGCAGCTGTTGCTGTGTGCTTTGTATTTGTGAAGTATTTGAATATTCAGTTTAAAAAAATGTATTTTGAAGGAGACGGTACAGGAATTTTGAAACATGTCCTCGCCTGGAGTTTACCCATCTACATTACCGCTTCTTAAGAAATGATAAATCACGTGCAAATGCATAAATGCAATCAAAAAATGGATATAAAGGATTTATATATAAACAAACGTTTGTTTCTTTGGGTTGTTTATTATTAATTTTTATTAATTTTTACGCACGTTGCTTTTCGCTGTGTTTTGTAATGCTTTGATATGATCAGTCTCATTTAATTTTTCGAACATCATTTCCTTTTAGTCTTATTTTGTTCTATTGTTCTTTTTAATTTTTGGTGCTTTGTTTTTTTGTTTTGTTTTTACTTTTTTATCAAAGCTTCTGACAATTGTCATGTTTTTATCACAAAATGCAATGATTTTATTGTGATGGGTTGACGAGAGAATATTCTGACTTTTTTAAACATGGCTGTGTTAACTTGAAACAGTTTTTTTTTAAACATTAAATATGTGCAAAAAATGCCAGGCTGTGTAAAGAATACAAGAATTTCCATGAAGTAAATATGTGAATTTTTGGGACTTTAAGTAGCTTGCCTCACATTTCAATACATACCAGGCCCTGTCTTAAGCGATTTTTACATGACCTGACATTGTAGGTCGTTGGCATTTTAAATTTCATATCAAAGAGTCGTTGGGTGTTGTGTGGTATCCTATCTACACGTGTGTACTTTAGGAGCACCCTCCCGTAGCCAGGCATAAGGAAAAGGGCGTATCACTGCCACCCATTCAACACAGAGACCATTTGCCAGCCTCGCCGCTGTACGTGCCAGCAGCGTCTCCAAATGTGGGCGCGGGGAGCCACGCCATGGGGGTGCCCCCGGGTTAGAGAAAGGGAGCCGTTTGAAGCGGGCCGTTTGGTAATGTCCTTGCACATATTTTTTTGTTTTGCGATCACTCTGTAACTCTCACATGACGTCATCTTAAGAGCACGCCGAACTTGGAACCCACATCTTGCACATAATTCACACTATGCTATTTCGGTGCTGGTGCTAGCTTTTGGTGCTGGTGCTAACTTTTGGTGCTGGTGCTAGCTTTTGGTGCTGGTGCTAGCTTTTGGTGCTGGTGCTAACTTTTGGTGCTGGTGCTAGCTTTTGGTGCTGGTGCTAGCTTTTGGTGCTGGTGCTAGCTTTTGGTGCTGGTGCTAGCTTTTGGTGCTGGTGCTAGCTTTTGGTGCTGGTGCTAGCTTTTGGTGCTGGTGCTAGCTTTTGGTGCTGGTGCTGGCTTTTGGTGCTGGTGCTAGCTTTTGGTGCTGGGGATAGCTTTTGGTGCTGGTGCTAGCTTTTGGGTGTTGTATGTGAGCGTTATGGTGCTTGTAGATTTTATTGGCTGGAAAAAAAATTCTTGCGACTTAAAATATCAAATTGGCGTGTTCCTTTTGATTTTTTTAGGTGAAGTTTTCGACTAGTGAAGATTGGCAGTTACTTTTTTTAAAAGGTGTTTTTTTGTGTGTTTTTTTAAAGTTTTTTAAATAATTGGCCAAGTCCGAATTGTAAAGTTATTCGAAAACATAAGTTTTTTAAGTAGCAGAATGAAACAAAGATTTCCACTGCGTATAACGACAAGATAAAAATAAGTTTCTTTACATTAACCCGGTGTAGTTTTGCCGGTTAAGACCCGTGATGTCGTCTTGCCAAGTTGACTTGTGGTGTAGTCTTGCCAAATTGACCTGTGGTGTAGTCTTGCCAGGTTGGCCTGTGGTGTAGTCTTGCCAGGTTGACCTGTGTTGTAGTCTTGCCTGGTTGACCTGGTGTGTAATCTTCCAGGTTGACATGTGGCTGTAGTCTTACCAGGTTGACATGTGGCTGTAGTCTTACCATGTTAACATGTGGCTGTAGTCTTGCCAGGTTGACCTGTGGCTGTAGTCTTGCCAGGTTGACCTGTGGCTGTAGTTTTACCAGGTTAACCTGTGGCTGTAGTCTTGTCAGGTTGACCTGTGGCTGTAGTCTTGCCAGGTTGACCTGTGGTGTAATCTTACCAGGTTGACCTGCCATCAACACATTGTTTCGTCTTGTGTCGTAACCAGTGTTAACATACGCAACACCCCCCCCCCCCACCCAACGTAAACTGCTAACGCCACTCGGTCCCTCTAGGTGTCACGTGGTACTGCAGCTTGTAAAAGCACCCAGTGCTATTCATTTTTAACTCCTGCACCATTTGTTAAGAGTATCACGTTTTCTTTGTTGACGCCGTATCTCTCATATAACAACCGGAATTTTCAATAATGTAGTTCGGTGTCGGCTGTTCAGCCCTGCACGCCATTTTGTATTCATGCGCTTAGTGATTTTTAAAAGCACGATGTTCTGGCAACTGCTGGTAAATATTTCCATTCTTCTTTGCATTACATCAACATTTAGCCATCAACTTAGTGCAGTTATTCCTAACATTCAAAATGTCCTCACACGTGTCGCCACTTTCTATTCTAGACGGTATGGACATATATAAATATTCGAGCATGTTTCATAACTTTCAAAGTATTCCTTGATCTAGCCTGGCGTGAGCTCAATTATTTTTAAGTAACCCATTTTTTCGTTCTTCGTTTCTATTTTGTTACGTAAATTTTTTGTTCAAACAATTCTATTTCACTTCTTGTTTGTATAACAATGCATGCGGCGTGTTGTGATTCTGACAGTTTCGAATAATCGATGTTTTTAAATTTAATTTTCGAAAAAAAACAAAAAAACAACTATTATTATCTAAATACATTTTTCTCACAACACATTTGAGACTGAATTACAACACACCTGCTAGCCAGTCTCCAAAGATATTAACACATTTTCTTCATGAGACGCGTTCAGTAAAAATATGAGAGCATTTCAATTTGATGTTATTAAAAAATAATTATTTAACTTGTGAGGGGTTGCTGTTGTTGTTTTTGTTGTTTTTTGGCCTTGATAACCGTGTACTGCCCCAAAACATTGTGTTTCCAATACACATAACTTTTAGACTCTCTGTGGGAATATAAGGACGCAATTTGTAGATCTTTCTTGATGCTTACGCCTTAAAAAGTAGTGCACTGTTTAATTATACTATACTCAAGCAGTAAACTGAATTTATAGCATGGGATGTTACAACTTGTTGCACGTCACGTAATAGTGCGTAACTTCATAAAACTTCACTGTAGCATTGTGTAACTTGATATAATTACTAGTTGTGTTTAGTAATTTGCTTTATCTAATTTTTTTTTTTTGCATGAGAAACAGTGCATTCTGTATAGTCTTTTGTAGAGGAATGTTGGACAAGAAATTATACACTAGTAAATGTAGTGCATGTAAAACATCGTTGTGTCGTGAAAGTATTTATAGTACTCGCATTTATAATGTATAAATATTTATGTGTAGTAAACGCCACATTTTATTGACAGGTAATTTTTATTTTAAAAATGTATAGATACACCAAAAAAAAATGTAATTTTATATTTTGTACCTGCATATAAATATTTTTTATATTACACCTCATTGTCTAAGGTAAACTAAATTGAAATATGAAAGATTGGTGATTAGATAACACAGGGCCTATAGAAATTTCAGTTTCTACAATTTTAGTAGAAATATAGTAATTTTTCGTTTATGTTTAATTTTTAAATTATACGTTTTTTTTAAGTTTTAAGTTTCAATCATCAAATGTGTCATTAAGAGGTTTAATATCTTTAAAAATTTAGTTCTTAATGTAAATCAGCAATTACCCCCCCCCCCCCTCACACACTCACTTTTAAAAAGTCGAACTTTTTAGTTTAACGTTTTAATTTTTAAATTTTACTTTTTTTTTAAATTTTAAATTTCAATCATCAAATGTGTCATTAAGAGGTTTAATTTCTTTAAAAATTTAGTTCCTAATGTAAACCAGCAATTACCCCCCCCCCCCCTCACACACTCACTTTTAAAAAGTCGAACTTTTTAGTTTAACGGCAGGATAAATTTTCAGCACACTTGAATGCCCCATAAGTTTTGTTTCCACAACTGGAGTTTGACCAAAGTATATTTATTTATTTTAACTGCAGTATTAGATTAGTGATTAGTGTTTGTTAGTTTTGGATAACTTAGAGTGGTAAAAATATGGTAAAATGATGAGCATTTTGGTCATTTTGACTAGTTACGAAAAGAAAAAAAAAATTATTCCGTAGTGTTTATTTATTATTACATTTTAAAAATATGAGTACGCAAGGTGTGAATTATTGAACTTGTAATTTTTAAAGTTACAATCAAATAAAGACAAATATTTTTCTTAATTTGTTGTAATGAAAACATTAAAAAAAATTGTTTAAATAAAAATAATAATAAATCATTTTTTTTTAAATTGCCTTATGATTGTTATGCCTCATGGGTTTAATTTTGAGGACCTTTGGAAGAGGTCGGTCGCTGTCATTCAAATACAAGCTATTAATGGTATATTGTCACTTTTCTACGTCACACCGAATCCCAGAATGATCCGAAATTGGCCGAAGGGAAAGACGCAAGTCTCCGGTACAGCTTGGCCAAAGGTCATGACCCCTTCAGGAGGACGATTGGTCGAATAAACCACGTGCCCGTATCGCCCTTATATCGCCCGGGACAGAACAACTACAATTCTTATGGAGGGCTGAATGGAAGTTCTCAAGGGCCACAAATATGGCAACGGACTGAGGTGATTGTCTTCCCCTGATATTTCAACAAAGCTTTTCTGTATATTTCATAAAGTTTTAGTTCATTTTATTTTCTAATTTCTTTTTTCAAATGTAATTTTTTTAACAAAGTAATGAAATCTAATTTTAGCATGATTCCATATTTGTTTTGTTTTTGTTTTTCCTTCCTATTATCTAAAACTTGCCTGTGCATAGCTCCAGCCGTCACGTGTCTAGCGAAAAGGCAACGGTTGTATTTTGTACATTCGTATGTTGGACAGTCGTATGTTGGACAGTTGTATGTTGGACAGTCGTATGCTGGACAGTCGTATGTTGGACGGTCGTATGTTGGATAGTCGTATCTTGGACAGTTGTACGTTTGACAGTGGTATATAGGACAGTCGTATGTTGGACAGTGGTATGTTGTACGGTCGTATGTTGGATAGTCATATCTCGGACAGTTGTACGTTTGACAGCCGTATATAGGACAGTCGTATATAGGACAGTCGTATGTTGGACGGTCGTATGTTGGGCAGTTTTATGTTGGACAGTCGTATGCTGGACTGTCGTATGTTGGGCGGTCGTATGTTGGACAGTCGTATCTTGGACAGTTGTACGTTTGTAGGCCGAATGTTGGACAGTTTTGTGTTTGACTGTTGTATGTTGGGCAGCTGCTGTTGGCAATGGGTCTGTCTACCAGGAAAATGTTTGATAGCTGAGCAATACTCCCCCCCCCCACAACCACCCCCCCTCACACGTTAATGAACATACATGGTGAACGGGTTTGAAAACAAATGTGGAAGTAAAGAAATCAGATCGGCTGGTAAGTTAATGTTTACTTTCTTCGGAGAATCACGCACCCTTGTGGAAAACTGGATCCTCGTACACCAAAGCCAGAATTCGCAACAATATATCATCATGGCTCAAAGATCTGGCTTCGTCAAGTGTTGTCCAACCTGGATGCGGTGTTAAAAAATGTATCCATGATCTTAAACAGTCGACAAAAGTTTGAAAGATTTTCAGTTTTAAAGATGTTCAAATTGAAAGATGTTCAAATTGAAAGATGTTCAAATTGAAAGATGTTCAAATTGAAAGATGTTCAAATTGAAAGATGTTCAAACTGAAAGATGTTCAAATTGAAAGATGTTCAAATTGAAAGATGTTCAAATTGAAAGATGCTCCTCTTGGATTTCGTAGGGTGTGAACGCAGCACCTTCTGGAAAAACTGGCCTGGTTCTCACTAACGAAATCTTCGTTGGTCGACCAGACTTCCTCTGACACACTACACATCCATGACGGTAAAATTTCGTAACAATAGAAACCATTACTGTGTTACTTGGTGCCACTTATTTCCTGACATACCAGTGGATATAGTGCCCAACTATTTTTTAAAAAATGCTTTTGTAGCGAGACCCATTTCCAACACCAACTCCCCATACAACTTCTTTGACACCCCCGGGGAACACGTGATGGCTGGAGCTGTGCACCGGTGACAAACACGCACGTCCGCTCTCAAGATGCGCGAGTTTCAGTACTCTATTTTTTGGCGCATGGATGTGCTTGTCTGTCCACATCATGATCTATGTCGAGATTTTGGATTCACAAATAATTGGTGTTATATCATAGCGTTACTTCTACTATTAGCTCTTCTACGAAGCTGTTCTATACCTATTAAAATGGGGTGTGTTGTACAATGCATATTATCCTTTCATTGCATCAGCGGTTCTTAACATAGGGCTCTTGGTTTTTGTTTAAGACATCGGAAGGCGAATGAGTCACCTCTTTACAAAGAGACTAAATTGACCCTAACAAAATTCTTCTAGTTTAAAGTGATGGATATTATAAACTATAAATTTAATTTTTTTAAATAACTACATGTATTTTATAAGAACTAATTAAAAAAACCTTTGAGGTGTTTCATTTTTGTATTATGTTACTTAGTTAATTATTATATATTTTGTGTGTTGTAAAAAAATATATTTTAAGTATTTTATTTTTTAAAATAGGATTTGATACAATTCGCAATAACAATAGAATTTTGTTTATTATTTAACAAAAGTGAATGTATAATTTTTTTTTACGTTTATTATTTTTTAAAATCTTTTAAAACTTCTTTTCATTTGTTTTTTTATTTTATTTTATTCTTCTCATTTTTCTGCTTTTCCCCGCTCCTAAAAAAATACAGCTATGTAATTTTCAGTTAAGTCTAAGGGAGGTAATATATTTAATTTTCATACATACTAACACATAGCCTCCCTTTCTTTCATTTTATACCCTAACACTACCGCTGCGCCTTGCTTGACTCAGGATGATCGTCCTAATGATAATCCTGATATAGCGGATAATAATCCCGATATCGCTGATGATAAATTCTGATAATGGTGATACTAAATCTAATATCACTGAAGCTAAATCAGACAATGCTGATAAGCCTGTAGACAAATCTGATAGCCATGTTGGTAAAATCACTGCGGGCGAAGTAAAGGTAAGTAGCTGCAATGTTGGTGGTGTTTAAGCAATAACTTCAGGTAGACAACAATCAGTTTCGCTTACCTAAACTATGGTGCTGCAAAGGTGAGTTAGAGTAGCACATGCAACCGAGCCTTCGAGATCATTATCATCCATTTCATATGATAACTGAATAATGGGATCAAGTTTTATCTGGGTAATGACATCGGCAGTCTGAGGAATTATTTGTTACCTTAGATGCAACTAAATTGACTGATACTTACCACCGGTCGGTCAAAGGGCATATTGTCCCCCAGTCTAAATACTTCCGACTCTCAGTAACAAGATATTCCGACCCAAAGTTAAAATACAGATCTTTACCCCCCCTCCCCCCCCAAGTGCAAGAACATTCTGACGCCCAGTCTATAAACATTCTGTTCACCGTTCAAAAGACAAACCACTTTTGACCTCTGACCTGGAGATTAAAAGACTCATTGTAAACCCAGGGTCCTAGACTAAAGTGATTGACGCCTTATCCCACTTTTTCAGGTCCCCAGACCCAAAGACCCACCAACGCCAGACTACAACACCACACAGATGCACATACCGGAGAGTAACCATGGTGACGACACGAAGCTGCAGCTGGGAAACTTGAGAGGAAGTCAAGAGGACCTCAGGGACGTAAGTAGACCTTCATTGAAGGTCATCCGTCATCCATTCTCAATCATCCTTGGCCTGGACGCGCACGCATGTCACAAACTATGTCGCCACGATATTTGTATGCTACCCTAACAACCCACCGGCCTTGGTGCTACCGTAACACCCCAACAGCGTTGATGCTACCCTAAAAAAACCACAAACCTTGGTGCTACCCTAACAACCCACCAACATTAGTGCTACCCTAACAACCCACCAACCTTAAAACTACTCTAACAACCCACCAACCTTGGTGCTACCCTAACAACCCACCAACATGTGTACTACCCAAACAACCACCAATCTTAGTGATACTCTAACAAAATAACCAACCAACATTGGTGCTACCCCAGAACCCAACAACCTTAGTGCTACCCTAACAACCCACCAACATGTGTACTACCCTAACAAACCCAACAACCTTAGTTCTACCCTAAAAAAACACCAACCTTAGTGCTACTCTAACAACCCACCAACCTTGATGCTACCCTAACAACCCACCAACCTTGGTGCTACCCTAAAAACCCACCAACATGTGTACTACCCTAAAAACCCACCAACATGTGTACTACCCTAAAAACCCACAAACATGTGTACTACCCTAACAACCCACCAACCTTAGTGCTACCCTAACAACCCACCAACCTTGATGCTACCCTAACAACCCACCAACCTTGGTGCTACCCTAACAACCCAACAACCTTAGTGCTACCCTAAAACCCACCAACCTTAGTGCTACCCTAACAACCCACCAACCTTAGTGCTACCCTAACAACCCACCAACCTTAGTGCTACCCTAACAACCCACCAACCTTAGTGCTACCCTAACAACCCACCAACCTTGATGCTACCCTAACAACCCACCAACCTTGGTGCTACCCTAAAAACCCACCAACATGTGTACTACCTTAGCAACCCACCAACCTTAGTGCTACCCTAGCAACCCACGAACCTTAGTTCTATCGTGACAACACACATACCTTGAGGATATCCCCCAACGTCATTCATTAAAATAATAGACAAACAATTCGCTAAAGAGTTAGCCACGACCGATTCCGTCACTGCGGTGTGTAGAACTGACCCATGACATAACACCAAATGTGGTCATCGATATAAGATCTGATTTCTAAATTTCTCTCCTCATGCAATCATTTCCTGCAGTACCGCCAGAACAACGGATCGTACCAAGGCTACCAGGATCGACCTTCACCCCGAGGAGCCCCCTACACAGACAGGCCAGCGGCCGCTACCGATCGTTCCTACAGGTAAACAAATAATGACGCCTTCCATTACGGTAAGGCGGTAATTAGAACACGTTACGAAATATAAATAAATTAGTTAGTCGTGATAGTATTGTAAAAACGTAAAGTTGATCAACTCAATTTTTAAAAGTACCCCCTCCCTTAACCCTCAAACCCCATTTCAAAATGGCAACAACATAAAGAATTACGTTTCTTTAAAAACTCATCCGTTCTCTTATTGGTACATAAACAGTTCCAAGGGTTTGCTTCAGTGATTCTCAAATTTCCTAATGCCGCGACCCTTTAATGCAGTTCCTCATGTTGTAGTGACCCCCAACCATAAAATTATTTTCTTCGCTACTTCATAAATCTGTGTTTTCCTATGGTGTTGACCGACCACTGTGTAAGGATCACTCGACACCAAAGGGGTCGCGACCCACACATTTAGAGCCGCTGGACTATTCTGAAATTTTCTCTTTGTCTCGAAGTTAGTTTTTAATACTTAGAGGAACAACATCTGACGCTATATCGAATTCACGCCGTGTTCGGTTGATCGAGTAGATTCTTACCTCAAGTTAGAATTATCCGGACGTCTCCATTAGATTTACACACAGGCATGCTGTCAAAGATTTTTCACAATTATATTGTCTGAATTTGTTTTGACTTCGCGGTTCAAATATTTGTTACTAGGGGATCAAAATCAAAATGATTTGCGTCGTTGACTCCCTGACTGCGTGTTTGATGTTTCATTATGAAGTATTGATGACAAGTTGTTTCCAATCAAGTTAAACGATTTCGGTTTAATCCCTGGTAACTAACATTGTATATAAATGACATTTAACTTCAAAGTTCTACAATTCTGCATGCCTCCCCCCTCTCTCCAGAGCCAACCCATGGACACAGAGAGCCAAGGACCGTCAAAGTGACCTCATGGACCCCCGTATAGGTGGACATTATGATGGAATGGGACTCGTTGGAAGCAGGGTAGGTCAAATGAAAGATAATTGGGTCTTGAGTCTAATGGTACCCTGGTGCGAATGGCGGCGCTGCGTGTCTGGGTCCAATTTGACTCAGTGCTATTCGGATGTCATTTGTGGTCGTTTATTTTAGTTTAACTGAAGAATTAAGTTTACATACATAAAGTCCATTCAATTATCTTTCATTTGATACCTCAATTTGTCTTATAAACCCAACAATACAATTTAAATAGTTTTTTTTTAATCCAACCTCTCATTTCTGGTACCCGGGTACGAATAGCCGCTTCGTAAAGCTTAACCGGTATTGTTTTATTTACACAAATTATGAGTGTCTCATTAATCTAATTCAAAGCCTACCGCAGTGGAACAATCTTAAAAAAATGTGACGCTGATCATTTCCTCGTATGAGAAGTGGTGTGCATCTTGAGTTGAAAGGTCACAATGAGTATTTTTTTTATTTTTTTTATATACCTTAACTCTACTAGAACGGAGGCGCCCTGCTATTCATCCGATTTCCGGTCGGCCAAGGTGAAAACGTGCAAGTAGCAGCACACGCTTTCCTCAAGTCCAAGACTCACGACAACGGAGGGCGATTCCTGGGACTGGCCAAGAAGGTGGGTCACCTCCTGTGTGTGGGAGGAGCGCGCGTGGTGTGGCTGTGATGTGGCGATCTAATATTTTACTTAACGCGGACAGAGTTAGTATTTATTGCATAACCAGTGGCTCTACTTAACTGAAAGACATGTATTTAATGAAATGGAGGTTTTCTTCATTGACTTGTAGCCAAAACTAGTCTTAAAGGGTATCATTCAGAGACTTGAATTGACAATTTGAACGTTACTCTTTTGAACACTACATTTTGAACTCCTCCCCCCCCCCCCCCCCAAATCATTTCCACCTCCGCTCTGAGCAAATCCACGAATCCCTGTATACTAAGCTTACATCTCATCGACAGGTTTTCGACTTCGGCTACGAGAAAGGTCCAACGGAGGCCATTGGGGTGTACCACTTCCCCAACATGGACAAGGCTTTCCTTTTCTTCCAGATGGACCCCATCATCAGGCAGCCTGACTTCCCACCCCCCTACGGGCACGCGGAGATGTGGATCGTCTGCAACGCTTACCTCCCGGACAACCTGCACCGTAAGAACAGCACCTGGGGAGTTAGGTTCATTCCATAGCACATGGGCTTTTAAGCTCTTTCCACGGCACTTGGGCTATTAAGCTCTTTCCACAACACTTGGGCTTTTAAGCTCTTTCCATAGCATCTGGGCTATTAAGCTCTTTCCACAGCACTTGGGCTATTAACCTCGTTCCATAGCACCTGTGCGATTAAGCTTTTTTCCATAGCACCTGGGCTTTTAAGTTCTTTCCATAGCACCTGGGCTTTTAAGCTCTTTCCATAGCACCTGGGCTTTTAAGCTCTTTCCATAGCACCTGGGCTATTAAGCTCTTTCCATAGCACCTGGGCTATTAAGCTTTTTCCATAGCACCTGGGCTATTAAGCTCTTTCCATAGCACCTGGGCTATTAAGCTCTTTCCATAGCACCTGGGCTATTAAGCTCTTTCCACAGCACCTTGGCTTTTAAGATCTTTCTATAGCACCGTGACTGGTGAGCTATTTCCACAACACCTGCGAGAAAATTCTGTACTAATATTTGCAGCCCGGCACACATATAATCCTTCCCTGCACCAGCATACCTTTAGAGGCCAGATGTAGAAAGTTTCTTTTTTTTTTAAATCTTCATATATGGTTTGTCATCTAATGCCGGAAATCTATTAATAGAACTTCAGGGCGGAGACTTCAGAAAATCCTGGTGTTCCGTTTGGCCAATCTCTCAACAGCTGTTCGGTAACCCTTACGTCAATGCGAGCCAGCATGGTGGGGTTTGAAGCTAGACTGAAACGTGTTTACAACTTTATTTGACGAAAGATTTTACAAACAAATTTTTCAAGCTATATATAATATATCGATCAGGAAATACATCGTTAGAAACTATGTTTTACGAAAATGTTGTCTAAAAATAGTAACATTACGTGATACAATGTGACGTTTCCGGTCTTAGAGATGACCAACCCTATTCACTACAAACCTAAAATAAACAAAATGGGCAAAATCAGACATTTCGCGCCATGACGTCATATTACGTGTTTATTTAACTTAATAGGTTTAGGGTTACGATTGACCTTTCACTGGTTAGGGTTCGGGTTAGGGTTAGGTTTAGGGTAAGGTTTAGGGTTAGAGTTAAAGTTAGGTTTAGGGTTTAGCTTAGGATTAAGGTTAAGTTTAGTGTTAGGGCTTAGAGTTAGGGTAAGGCTTAGAGGCTTATGGTTATGGCTAGTGTTAGGTTTAGGCTTACGGTTAGGCTTAGGGTTAGGATTTAGCTTAGGGTTAGGGTTAGGCTTGGGCTTAGGGTTAGGCTTAGGGTTAGGGTTTAGCTTAGGGTTAGGGTTAGGCTTGGGCTTAGGGTTAGGCTTAGGGTTAGGGTTAGTGTTACGGTTAGGCTTAGGGTTAGTGTTCGTTTTAGGCTTAGGTTTATGCTAAAACTTAGGGTTAGGGTTAAGGTTAGGCCTAGGATAATGGTCAGGCTTAGGCTTAGGTTTAGGCTTAGGGTAAGGCTAAGGGTTAGAGTTAGTGTTAGGGTTAGGGTTGGAGTTAAATTTAGGGTTAGTATTAGGGTTAGGGTTGGAGTTAAATTTAGGGTTAGTATTAGGGTTAGGGTTAGGCTTAAAGTTAGGCTTAGCTTTGGGCTTAAACTTAGAGTTGGGGTTAGGGTTAGGGTTAAGCTTAGAGTTACGTTTAGCGTTAGAGCTTAGGATTAGGGTTAGGCTTGGGCTAAGGGTAAGGGTTAAGCTTAGGGTAAGGATTTGGGTTAGGTTTAGGGTTAGGCTTAGAATTAAGGTTATGCTTAGGGTTAGGCCTATGGTTAGGCTTAGAGTCAGGCTTAGGCTTATGGTTAGGAGTTGGGTTACGTTAGCGTAAGGGTTAGGCTTAGGCATATGGTTAGGGTTATGGTTTTGCTTAGGGTTAGGGTTAGGCTTAGGGTAAGGCTTAGGGTTAGGCTTAGGGTTAGACTTAGTTTTAGGCTTAGGGTTAGTGTTAGGGTTAGGCTTAAGTTTAGGGTTAGGCTTAAACTGAGTGCTAGGGTGAGGCTTAGGTTAAGTTTTAGGTTTAGGCTTAGGGTTTGGGTTAGTTAGGGTTAGGATTGACATTTCTCGGGTAGTGGCAACCAAGATGGCGGCCGTAACCTGGAGTTTCTGGATTTACCGCAATCGTGTATAGGGGCTCAAACTCTCGTCATCTCCATCCTCAGTGTTCAACACCTTCTTGTTATCAGAAGTTGAGTTACACAGCGGCAAGGACAAACGAGAATTCTTCGAAAGTTTCCAGGTGAGATTTATGTTCTGAACGCTGATAACGCGAACATGAGCGTGGTCAATGGTATGGAGTTGTAACCGTCACTGCTCTCATGTGGTTGTATCAATGTTGAAAGTACAACTGAATTTGTATAGCAGTTCAAAAAAATGTACTTTCTT
Organism: Lymnaea stagnalis; assembly: GCA_964033795.1. Lineage (NCBI taxonomy): Eukaryota > Metazoa > Mollusca > Gastropoda > Lymnaeidae > Lymnaea > Lymnaea stagnalis. The sequence continues at coordinate 968,326 of CAXITT010000232.1, read as the reverse complement.
ACAAAGTGTAACTGTTAACGAGTTATTCAATGAGCGCGTGTGTGATTTTGTATTTTGTATTTGTATACTTGCTTTGTTCGTGAGCGTGTTTTGCGTGGCGATTAATTGTGTAGCTGTTGCTGTGTGTTTTGTATTGGTGACGTATTTGTGTAAGAGACATGTTTTTATTCTTTGATATGCTTTTTGGTAACGTTTCGGCAAATGCCTTCATCAATACAACAACAACAACAGAAAGGGATCTTGGTGTTCTAACTAATTTAATTAGTATCTGCTCTTTTAGTTGTAAGATCTTAACGTGAATCTTATTATTTTTATTAATAAAATAAATTTTTGCCATATGAAAAATCCTGTTTTTTCTTAAAAATCTTTACAATGAAGTGTTTTGAAGTTTGAAAATATAAAAGATTTTTAAAAGTTACAAATTAGAAATCTTCGGAAAGACCAAAGATAATGAAGTAAAGTTGTGTAAGTAATTCTAATTTCACAATTGGTCAAACATTTTGGAAAAGCAATTTATGGGCCACATCGTCACACTATTCATCAATTTACAAAATAAGCTCATCTAGGAAATCTAATCAAGAACTAAGCGTGTTTCCTTCAGAAACCATTTGAGAGCTACCTGTACAAGAATGGCGCCATGCCTTTCGTCGTCTGCTCCTATGGATCCCATGACCGGAGGAGTTTGAGACGTCATACTTACCCGCCCAATTCCATAGTCACGTGCCATCTCTTCCAGGGCCTGGAACATCTCAACTGGATGACCAACGACGGTAGGGCCCACAGACTTAACAGTTGACAAACTTTTCCATGTGTATATTTTGTATCCCCTTGTTTCACTCTTACAATTGACCTCTGGTGACGTGTTTACTCGGGTGTGTGCTGGCCATAAGGCAACAATGCACTTCACTTTGAACACTTGTCAGCAGCCTTTTTTTTTTTACGTCATATATGTTTATATTTTATTATAACATTGCTTAGTTAATTTTAGAAAGCAGTCCGTTAGAAAGTGTTAAAAATTAGCAAGATATTATGTAGAAAAGTCAAAATTGAAAAAATCGTCTCGCGAAAAAGGGGACAGCACCGATCCCAGCAATCCACTTGATTAGCTCCAAACTATTGCATTACCGATTTCCCTCCCCCCCCCCCTTTTTTTACTTATATTTAAATTTTTATGAAAAGAAAAATTAAAACCTTTCTTGGCATCATTACCATAATAAACACAAAGGTGTAATTTAATTTATAATAATTCTAGATGGATAAAGTACTGTACTTCGCGTATGCTTCGATTAATGCGTTTGACATGAAACATTGGCACTTAAAGGAATTTGGAGTACAAATAGTAATATTAGACTACCTATTGTTTTGCGCTGTCACAAACAGTAGTAATATTAGATTACCCATTGTCTTAATACGCCACCACAAATCGGAAAATTAGATTATCCATTGTTTACTGCATCACAAACAGTAGTAATATTTGATTACCCGTTGTATCAATACGTCACCACAAGAGCGGATCCTTTAAAATTAAGCTCTTTATTTTCTGTCTTAAACGAACAACCGATTTCATAACAATGAACTCTATTATTATTTTTTTTACTATTCCTTATCTTACAGGACATTTTTAATGAAATGGCCTTCACTACCTAACAATTCCCATTTCACTTTCTAATCTTCCTTGACAGAGACCTACTCCAAGTTCCGCAGCCTTCACAACCAGATGGCCACCGAGAAATGCTCCATCTTCACCCTGTCCAAAGAGATGCCTTCTTAAAGACGATCAATAAACCAGGGGTGGTCAAGATGACCCTAGCTCCGATAGCCAAAATTTAAACTATTTCATTTTGTTTCGTGAAGTTTTCTTCCGTGTCTTACGTGAAAGGTGTCAAGGGCCGGTACAACCTCTAAAATCGTCATTTATAGGGAAAAAAAAACAACAACAACATAATATTATAAAACTAATGATCTCTAAAGAACATTCATTTCCAAACTTAGTGATATTTTTATTTTTGTAATGAAAGCAATGTAAGAAGTTTAATTCTTTTTTTAAATGCCAATGTACTAAAAATATACGTATTAAATGATGCACACATTTTTAATGTTTTTTATCTTTGCTTCTAATTGTTTCATCTTCTTCTTCTTTTTTTTAATTCATCAACATTTATGAAAATCAATATTTCGCCAATTTAAAGTGTTGATTACCCTAAAATATTAACTCAAACTTTATTGGTTGTTAGAGCAGGATCTTCTTGGCCAACACAAGATTTCAACCAATCACAGAGCTTCTTTTAAAACATCAAAGAATAAAAACAACCTCTTTTCAATTTCAGCTACTGCTGTCAAATATTTTTCTTTTTTTTTTTTTTTTTTTTTGTCCATAAAAAATAATCACTTCTTATTAAAATTATAAAGTTCACAGCGTGCCAAATTGTATAGAACTGAAGCCACTGGTTTTTAAAACAAAATATTTTAGGTGTCTTCAAGTCTTAGAAAAGTCTGAAATATATATTATTATGTCTTAACGTAGCTGCACCTTTAATCCTTTTAAAATTAATTAAAGTCATTATATTTATTTATTATTATGAACTTTGATTATAAATTCATGAAATGTTTTAAAAACTATTTATATCATGCTCATTCTTACAATACAAATCTTATAGCATCACATTAAGGGAGAATTGTAAAATTAATATTTTGGGAAAAATTTAATTTGAACAAGCTTAGGGCACTTAGCCTTAACTCATTCGTCAAAGTCTAAGACTGTGATAACGTTATCCTTAATTTGTTTTTTGTAATTAAATATGTAAAAAAAAAATCGTATATATTTATAATAAAACTTAAATGTTTATTTTTTTTACACTGTTTTATATTTCAAACACATTTTAAAGAAAATAAATGATATATCGAACAATTTTATCTTTGTATTATTTAATCAGTGTTTTTGTTTGTTTTTTTTTTTGTTTTTTGTTTTTTTTTGTTTTTTGGGAGGGGGGTGTGTAATGTGATTTCTTACAGCTCTTTCCCGGGTAAAAATCTGAATTTAGGCAACCCTTTCATAACGAGTAATATATTAATACAAATATTTTAAATACAAATGTGGATTTTGCACCCTCTAAAGGGGGCGCCACGACTCGGATGCCCCATTCACACAAAGCGGCTACCCCCAAAAGTATCATTCTTTAAACCAGTGCCCCACCTTGTCTCCTGTCAACAATATATTTCCTGAAATTATACCAAATATGTCTCACATTAAATCTCACGACATTATACCCAATATGTCTCACATTAAATCTCACGACATTATACCCAATATGTCTCACATTAAATCTCACGACATTATACCCAATATGTCTCACATTAAATCTCACGACATTATACCCAATATGTCTCACATTAAATCTCACGACATTATACCCAATATGTCTCACATTAAATCTCACGACATTATACCCAATATGTCTCACATTAAATCTCACGACATTATACCCAATATGTCTCACATTAAATCTCACGACATTATACCCAATATGTCTCACATTAAATCTCACGACATTATACCCAATATGTCTCACATTAAATCTCACGACATTATACCCAATATGTCTCACATTAAATCTCACGACATTATACCCAATATGTCTCACATTAAATCTCACGACATTATACCCAATATGTCTCACATTAAATCTCACGACATTATACCCAATATGTCTCACATTAAATCTCACGACATTATACCCAATATGTCTCACATTAAATCTCACGACATTATACCCAATATGTCTCACATTAAATCTCACGACATTATACCCAATATGTCTCACATTAAATCTCACGACATTATACCCAATATGTCTCACATTAAATCTCACGACATTATACCCAATATGTCTCACATTAAATCTCACGACATTATACCCAATATGTCTCACATTAAATCTCACGACATTATACCCAATATGTCTCACATTAAATCTCACGACATTATACCCAATATGTCTCACATTAAATCTCACGACATTATACCCAATATGTCTCACATTAAATCTCACGACATTATACCCAATATGTCTCACATTAAATCTCACGACATTATACCCAATATGTCTCACATTAAATCTCACGACATTATACCCAATATGTCTCACATTAAATCTCACGACATTATACCCAATATGTCTCACATTAAATCTCACGACATTATACCCAATATGTCTCACATTAAATCTCACGACATTATACCCAATATGTCTCACATTAAATCTCACGACATTATACCCAATATGTCTCACATTAAATCTCACGACATTATACCCAATATGTCTCACATTAAATCTCACGACATTATACCCAATATGTCTCACATTAAATCTCACGACATTTTACCCAATATGTCTCACATTAAATCTCACGACATTTTACCCAATATGTCTCACATTAAATCTCACGATATTTTACCCAATATGTCTCACATTAAATCTCACGACATTTTACCCAATATGTCTCACATTAAATAACCGTGAGTGACAAAAATGATAAATGTATTTTCCGCATTTTTAAAGATTAAATTTTAAACATAATTCATTGCTTTTTAAATTCTTAATAAAGCACACCAAATTTTAGCTTTGTATTTTAAAAATGTAATCATTTTTTTTTTTTTTTCTATTCCAAAAATTTACTTGTATCAAATTTATTAAGTATCAGAAACTTAACGTGTTTTAATAATAAAATGCCGTTTAAGTCAATTAGTCGATGATTTTATTTATTTATTCTAAAACTGTGCAGAATGGGAAATCGATACTTTCATTTTGCCCCAAGCAACACAAGATACTCATGAGAAGAAAGCAATGACTTTGATAAATAATTAACCTTAAGTACATAGATATTGGGGGTAGGAAATAGGGTGTATACTTTTACATTATCTTGAAATCCAATGAAATTACAGTCGTGAAAAAAGAGGAGTTACTTGACAAAACGTGGGTTCATTTTTATATAAGTTTACACATGCCTCAGATAAAAAATATCAAAACCCAATCATTTCGCATACGTGAAATGTGTCTTTAAAATAGAGCCAAAGTTTTCGTTTCTTTTGAGTTCATGGGCGTTAATAAAATAGATTAAGATTTTTTCTTTCTTTTTTTTTTGAATGAAAACTTGTCTCTGTTTTTACTTTGCTAAAATTATTAAAATGGTGTTGTTGTTGTTTTTTTATGAGATAAATAACATTTCGGTTTTTTCTATAAAAGGACACTCATGGCTGTTACAAACGCGAACGATGGTTAAGATAATATTCTTCTATATATAAAAGAATTTTTTTTTTTCATTTTTTTAATAGTATTGTAGAAAAACAAGGCAAAAGTTTGGTTACATTTTTAATGAAGCTAACAAAATCTAATTCCGTTAATAAAAAACATATTTAAAATTTTTATAGATTGTTTGTTGTAAATTTCAGGTCGTGTTTTACAATTTTTAGATTTAAAAATTGTAGTTCATTGGTTGAAAATGGGGTGAGGTAGTCAGATAATATATAGCAGATAATTATTTCTCAAAACTAAATGATGTCAGTAAAGTAAACATAAATACATTTATACTTCTTTATAAAAAAAAAAAAACGAATTCCCAATAGTGGTTAGAAAATATCACAAAATGCCTGCCATTACTATCCCGGTAACAACGGGTCATATAATCTAGTTTCCCTAGATTTGTACTTACACTTTTATGTCTATATTAAAAAAAATGTTTAAACTGACAATTTTCAGAATTATTAAATTATCTAGCATAATAAACGGGATCAGAGCGTCGGAATATTCAATTCATGCATAAAGGCCACGGTCAAGGGGACGACATTGCTTCTGTACATTTGAACTCTCTGTCATGCTATTGCAATGAAAGAAAAAGGGTAAGAGCTCATTTATTTTAATTTAGTTTATTTACACCAAAACAAAAAAAGTTTGAGACGTAAACACTTCTTTAATAAAAAATATTGTGCAGGCCTTTTTAGTCTAATGGGAGCACCTTTCAGACTTGTCTTATAGGGTGATCCCATCATCTCGTTGACGCCACTGATTCTAGATGACCTCTCTTATTTCGAGTAAACGTTTCTCCTATCAAATGAAAATCTATACCCTACAAACACTTTTTTTTTTTCACTTCTGTTTGGCAGATAACATTGTCAGTGCAACAAACCCAGAATTTAGTTGCCAGTACAAAGTGCAGATAACCCAGATCAAGGAAATCTAAAGCCTACTCCGAGACAGCAGACAACCTTGATCTGTAAATAAGACTCTCCCATCTGTAGGATTAGACAGCTGTCAGGACATTATTCAGGTATTTCAATTTTTTGGGTTAAAACGAACATTTCTTTATAATCCGCAAATTTTGTAAACTGAGTTCGGCTGTAGATCAATAGAATTGCTCCGAAGGTTTTCAATAAACTAAGAATAGCGAGATAATTCTAAAGAAACAAAAATTTTCAAAACGGATCTTTTCGGTATGTGGTGCGACCGTGCAGGAAAATACTATTTATTTTCGTATCCAGAAATTTGATCGAAAGAAATTTCGTCGACGGTCAATTGATCGACGGTAATTTGATCAAACGTAAATTTTGTCGAATCTTTTTTTCTTCAGTTTTTACGTTAAAAATTTGCTTACAAATTTCTTTTGCTCGTAATATCCTCAGTTTTGTAACCAATTCATTGGTGGTCTAACCAGTTCATCGGTGGTCTAACCAGTTCGTCGGTGTTTTAGCCAGTTCAACATGGTGGATCAACTGCTCGGACACTGGAAGCTGGAAAAGAATGAAGGATTCGACGAATACATGAAAGCCGTCGGTGAGTGGATGCATGGAGATCAGTGTGTTATCATTGGCCGTGAGTGAGTGGATACATGGAAATCAGTGTGCTATCATTGGCCGTGAGTGAGTGGATGCATGGAGATCAGTGTGTTATCATTGGCCGTGAGTGAGTGGATACATGGAGATCAGTGTGCTATCATTGGCCGTGAGTGAGTGGATGCATGGAGATCAGTGTGCTATCATTGGCCGTGAGTGAGTGGATGCTTGGAGATCAGTGTGCTATCATTGGCCGTGAGTGAGTGGATGGCTATCAGTACGTTATCATTGAAAGTGAGTGAGTGGATGGCTACAGCACTTTATCATTGACAGTGAGTGGATGGCTATCAGTACGTTATCATTGACAGTGAGTGAGTGGATGCACGGTTATCAGTACGCTATCTTTGCTGTGTATAGAAACATAAACACATTGGTATTGATCAATTTCCCTTGTTTGTTTGTGTTGAAGGAAAGGACATACATCTTTTTTTTTTTTTTTTATCACATCTTTGTTGAAAAGTCGAATTTATACGTGTTGAAATTGTATATGTAGTCCCAGAAAACATGACCATCGAATAGCTGATATTGCTGGTTAAGCGGTAATCACCAACAATGACATTCCAATTAGAGAAAGACCGAATTTCTGCTTCGGTTGCAACTTGCGGGCTGGTTTCGGTTTCGGCCGAAATCAGAAAATCACTTTCGGTCGGTCTCTAATTCCAATGAAGTCTTTCAGCACTTTGTCTGCATTTATAAGGATGGAAACTGAAACAAAATTCCCCCCCCCCCC
>CAXITT010000232.1:932704-960277 GCA_964033795.1 Lymnaea stagnalis | reverse complement strand
AGTTATGATGAAACCCTTAGATTTAAGCTGTTTTGCAAGTTATGATGAAACCCTTAGATTTAAGCTGTTTTGCAAGTTATGATGAAACCCTTAGATTTAAGCTGTTTTGCAAGTTATGATGAAACCCTTAGATTTAAGCTGTTTTGCAAGTTATGATGAAACCCTTAGATTTAACCTGTTTTGCAAGTTATGATGAAACCCTTAGATTTAAGCTGTTTTGCAAATTATGATGAAACCCTTAGATTTAAGCTGTTTTGCAAGTTATGATGATTCGCTTTGAAAAAAATCAAAACAAGTTACATTTCCACCTCTTTGAGATGAAACTGAATTGTAGAAATGTGTCCAGACTTTTACCTCAAGTTGCGAATGCAAATATAAAAATTCCTTTAAATTATCTAAATCTTAAAACTAAACCTTGAACATAAACCTAAACATTTAACCTAAAAACCTTGAACCCAAACCTAAAACGAACCTAATCCTAAACATTGAGTCTAAATCATGAACTAAAAACTTTGAGTCCAAATCTTGAAAGAAACTAATCCTTGGACCTAAATTTTGAACCTAAAACCTTCGGTTAAACCTTGAAACAAAACGATGAGCATTAACATTGCGTCTCAAACTTAAGCTTTAAAACCTTGAACCTCCAGTTTGAACCTAAAAGCTTAGAAACTTAACAATGAACCTAAACCTCGAACCTAAATCGTGCCCTAAACCTTTAATCTTTAGCCTAAACCTTGAACCTAAACCTCAAAACTTGAAACGATTTCATAGAAAAAAGTACACCACTGAAAAAAAACAACAATCGTTCTTTGGTCTCTTTAAATCTCCGACGGCCCAATCTCTCCTTGATAACATTTGGATCAGTGATTCTCAACTTATGTACGATTGTTACACTATTCACTTTCAATTCTCTTTTATTTTATTTGTTTTAAGGTGGGCGTTATACTTACTATAAAAATAATCTTTAGACAACATGGCTTTAACGGTGTCGGATAAAGACACTTGGGATCTACAGGCCGTTGAAATTTCCTGGCATGACACATATTTAGAAATAGATAAATATGTATTATTATTTTTTTTTTAATTTATGCTGTTTTAAAATATATATGCTGAAAAAATAAGTTATCCAATTCCGGGGCCCTAAAATGTGTGGACCCAAATTGGGCAGTTGGCTACATTGACCCTATAATAATATGACGCCGCTATTAAACTTTAAAATTAAGAGAGAGCATTCTGTGTCCAACTAAACTATTTTAAAATTCTCAAACCAAACTTGTTTGAAATTCTTAGCCAAAACTACTTTGAAAATTCTTAACCCAAACTATTTTACAAATCTTAACCCAAACTATTTTTGAAATTTTTAACCTAAACATTTTTAAAATTCTCTTATTGGCTTTTTTTTTTTTAAAGTTATTGCTCATCAGAAATATATTATGATAATGTAGCAGCGAGGTAGCCCGTACTGACATGTAATGACCTCAACTCTAGCAACAAGCGACGCTTCACGTTCGTTCTTTTTATGTGCATTTAGTTTTTGTCGGCAAATTTGTTGACTTGAGAACCTTCAGTCTGGTCCCGCTATCTCGGTTCACAATGCAGAATGCGTTACAGCTTTACGATGTTACACTTCTTTGTCTGGAGATTGCCCCTGTCGAATCTCGCTAGCCTCGTGCATTGTAACGTAACTACTAATTGATAACTGAACTGGCATCATTAAAAGTCAATCAAGACCACGCGCATATGTGTTCATCTAGTAGCGTCATATAGGAATTACCCCCCCCCCCTTACTCAAAACAAAAAAAAACGCCCTGCCCGGAAACATTTGCGGTACTTTCCTAATTTGTTTTTTGATTCCTATTTCAATGATCATCTCAAAGTTACATCAGATAACGTAACTACTAATTAATAACTGAACTGGCATCATTAAAAGTCAATCAAGACCACGCGCATATGTGTTCATCTAGTAGCGTCATATAGGAATTACCCCCCCCCCCTTACTCAAAACAAAAAAAAACGCCCTGCCCGGATACATTTGCGGTACTATCCTAATTTGTATCTAGATTCCTATCTCAATGATCATCCCAAAGTTACATCAGAAGAATCCGAAATAATAAAAAAAAAACAATGACTGATCACGAGAATCAATCTTTGGTTTTTTTCCACAAAAAAATTATTGGAGTTTTTTTTTAGCTGTGAATTTTATTTCTGTGTACGCAAATGAGGTTCTGAAAATGTTTCTGCGTACACAAATAAGGGTTTGAAAATGTTTCGGCGTACACAAATCTATGTGGCCTGCAACCGGTCGTTGAATGTGATTTTGAAAATTAGTGGTTGTGTCTATCGTTGCAATTTGATGTCTAGTTTCAAAATAGCGAACTTTGTCTGGGATTCCCCTAGCAAACATAATGTGACAGTAAAACGGCTCCCTCGCAGGGGCGTCATTTACACCAAAATTATACTTCCGTTTGCCCCTTTATTAAGTGGGCATGACTGCAAACCGGTGCTCATGGCTTTGACCTCCCTCCCCCAAACATTCACCCCCCCCCTCTCCCCGGGGCTTTGCACAAACTTGAAGGCATTGGAACCGCCATCAACATAGCTAAAGTAGCATTTAAACACAATAAAAATGTTCCACTTCATGAATCTTATCCGTCGCTAAAACAAATTTAAGGAGTGATTTTTTTTTTCTTTTTAATATGAAGAATTAAAATGATATTGTATTTCTGCAGAACACGATGACAATAGAGGGGGATAAGCTGGTCGTTGATCAACAGCCAACCAAGGACAAGGAACTCCCATCGCATTTTGAGAGGGAAATTTTAGCAGATGGCCGCATGGTCTTGGTGAGTAGTATAGGGGTCTGCAGTCCTCTTGGTAGTATGGCAACTTACACGTCTGCCTATACTTCTACCTATACAAACTACACCAGTATATCCACCAGTTAGATCCCCCATTAGATCCACGATTAGATCCAGATTAGATCTACCATTTGATCCACCAGTAGATCCATCATTAGATCCATCATTAGATCCACTATTAATTTACCAGTGGATCCACCATTAGTCCCACCAGTAGGGCCACCAGTAGATCCACCAGTAGACCCACCACTAGATCCACCAGCAGGTCCACCAGTAGACCCACCAGTAGACCCACCAGTAGATCCACCAGTAGTTCCACCAGTAGATCCACCAGTAGATCCACCAGTGTCCTTACATTTCTCTTCATTGCAGACGTGCACATGCATCAATAGCGAGAAGGGCAACGTCACGGCCAAGCGTTACTTTATACGTTACAAGCCATAGCGGAAATAACTCTTGGTGACCAGCTTATCTCGGAGTTATTCAGCTTATTTGCGGCACAACCATCTTGGAGCAAACAGCATTCGATAACATTGTTTACTTTGACTAGTTTTTTTATTAAATACAAACTGGATATACTTCATGATTGACTTGGATCCTTTTTTTTTTTAATCATTTTTGTTAACGTCACTTTTGTTCATGGCTGGCAGAATCTTCGGACGGTTAATTGACCCACTTCCCGTCAATCTATCGAGCTGAAACTTGGTACATAGACTCGTTGTCGATGACAACACATCCTTTCAAATTTTAAGCCCAACCACAAGCCTCAATCCACAAAAATAAGTTTCTCCGGTTTTTCAAGGGGAAAGTTGGAAGAATGTTGGAAGAATGTTGGAAGAATGTTGGAAGAATGTTGGAAGAATGTTGGAAGAATGTTGGAAGAATGTTGGAAGAATGTTGGAAGAATGTTGGAAGAATGTTGGAAGAATGTTGGAAGAATGTTGGAAGAATGTTGGAAGAATGTTGCTTTCACGAAATAGAAAACCCGATAACTGCGCTTAAAAATAAATACCGCAAGTGCGTTTGGTGCGTAATATTTTGCAAGAATTCGGAAGCAAAGCAAGAAATGCTTTGAACATTTCTTTCACACGAGTAACGCTTGCTACGACATGAATTTACTTATATATGTGTGTGGTTCTCAATCTATTCTCTCCGCGGATAGAAAGTGTATTATTATGTAAATATTCAATATGCAAGCGAAGCTGTGGGAAAAGTGACAGATACGTGTTGAAAAATAACCCTGTCATGACTATCAACATTCATTATCCAATATATTGTTTTTAATGTTATGCGAGCGAAAAAGGTTCTTCTTCATAATTCACAAGGTAGAATTCGCCAAAATATAATTAGATGGTTAAAATTGTCTAACCCCAACCCGACAATGATATGTCTATGCAGAAAAGAGTTAAAATCAATGTCCAAAAACAATGAGTAAAGGTCTCTGGCATTACATACTCGGTAGAGGTCTCCAAGATTGTTATACTCAGAAGAGGTCTCTAACATTAACTCAGCAAAGGTCTCTAAGAGTATGCACTCAAAAGAGGTCTTCAACATAACTTATTCAGAAGAGGCCTCTAACATATACATTCTCATAAGGGGTCTCTAACATTACATACTTAATAGAGACCTCTAAATTTATATAATCAGTAGGTGTCACGAGCATCAGGTATCTGAAATAACATACTCAGTAGAGGTTTCTAGCACTACATACTTAATAGAGGTCTCTAACATTACATACTGAATAGAGGTCTCTAAAATTACATACTTAGTAGAGGTCTCTAATATTACAATTTCAGTAGAGGTCTCTAACATTACATCCTCAGTAGAGATCTCTAACATTAAATACCCAATACAGGTCTTTAACATTGCAAACACAGTAGAGGTCTCTACATTAAAAACCCAGTAGAGGTCTCTAACATTAAATACCCATACACAATGCCGTCTGACCGTAAGTCATTGAGGCCTTCGGCGTCTACCAGAATACAGACTGCCTCCCTGTCTTTTGGCCAGCAATTGGGGTATTTGTTATTGCTCGACGTCTTGCCATCATCGTTTGATTTATGATTGACCCCCTGCGAACACTGCTCACAGATACAAATGCAGGGGCGTGGCTTGGGGGAGCGGGGGTGCGGACCGAAAACCGGGTGACTTCATCTCAAGGGGTTAACGAAATTGAAAAATTGCATATTTACAGAGCACACACTGCTCGGGGCTGTTCAACCCAAGAGTCTACGATCAGCGAGTGAATAAGAGTTGTTGGTGCCCTTTCCAAAATTAACCTCTTTCTATGATGGGTTATCAGAAGATGAAGTTTTATAAGAAATATCAAGGCTTAGAAGACTATAGGTCTATTCTAAAATTATGCGATAAACGATTATTGTGGGAAAACGAACCCTTTTAAATATCGACCAATGAGAGCGCTTGTCTCAAAACAGCATGTAGAGGTCGAATGCGGCTCGTTAGCGATCTGAATGCGGCTCGGCCAGTCAGCCTCAAATCGGATTTGAGTCCGAAAAACATGGCTCTTGACAGGTTCCTGAAAAGATATTTGGATCTCAAATTTTTTTGTAATCGTCCCTGCTGCTGAATTTTTGCTCTTTTGACTGATTCCACTGGGTTAGCGGAACAAAGACTTCCTTCGAGGCTTATGTCTGGACATTTTAGTGAGCCATACCATTACACAATAGATAGGCTAAGCTTTCAAGCGATGACAAATATGTCAAGTAAGGGTTGTAATTATATTATAAAAGCAAAGGGCGCCCTAAGGTCTATTTCGTACCCCGCCCCTAATTTTCAAAGTAAAATTTGTTCAATAACCAAACTACTTTAAAAGAAATGTTTAACCAATTTAAACAACTTTTCAATCCAAATTGCAAAGACTTAAGTATTATATGCTTGCCTCTTAAAATTCACGTTAATAGCTTTTTTTATTTAAAAAAACATAATATAAATATATATTGGTTACGGCTTCGGTTTCGAATTCATTTTTAACTTTAGGCTTTGTCTCGGTTTCGGTCGAAGCTAGAAAATCATTTGCGGTTGGTCTCTACTCAGTAGAGGTCTCTAACATTACATAATCAGTAGAGGTCTCTAGCATCACATGTTCAGTGGAGGTCTCTAGCATCACATACTCAGAAGAGGTTTGAAACATCGCATATTCAGGAGAGGTCTCTAACATCACATACTCAGAAGAGGTATCTAACAAAACATACTCAGAAGAGGTCTATAAAATCAATCACATAATCGGCGGAGGTCTCTAACATTACATACTCAGAAGAGGTTTCTAACATCACATACTCATTTGAGGTCTCTAAAATCACACATTCAGAAGAGATCTAACATCACATACTCGGAAGAGGTCTTTAACATCTTATACTCAGAAGAGGTCTCTAACATCAATCACATATTCTGTGGAGGTCTCTAACATTACATGCTCACTAAGCTAAGTTCTTGTAAAAGGTTTTTGCTAGTTAACAAAAAAAGGGGGGGGAGGGGTCTAATTTCCCAGATTTGGACTTATTTTTTTTCTCGTTAAAAGAAATACACTATACAATGTCTAGACTTATTAAATTGTCTAGTATAACGCACAGGGGTTAGGAAGTCAGAATGTTCAGTTCATTTATAAAGGCCACGGTGAAAGGCACGATCCTTTTTCTGTACAGTTTAATTCTGTGTTATAATAATGTAATGAAAGAAAAAGGGACACTTTTTTTTCAAAAAATGACACGTTCTAGTTTTTCTACGTGAGATGCAAAATAAAATTTGAAACATTGAAACATGTTTAAGAAATATATTGTGTAAGCCAAATTTATTCTAATGGGGGCACCTTTCTAATTTGTCTCATGGGGGGACTATCGAGTTATCGCAACTGATTCTAGATGACCTATATGTTACTTCAAGCGAACGGTTCTCCTATCAAATAAAAATCTGTACACAACAAACACTTTATTTTGCCGCTGTTTATCAGATAAAATGATCCGTGCGACAGATCCAGAGATTTAGGTGCATGTACCAAATCCATCTATAACCGTTCAAAGGTAGCAAAATCATACACCTAGAGAGACAGCAGCCAACCGTGATCTGTAAGTAGTACGCTCCCACCTGTAGGATTAGACAGCTCGACGTACATTATTCAGGTATGTGAATGATGTTGGTCAAAGCGAACATTTCTTTATAATCCTCAACTTTCTTAAACCGAGTTCTGCTGTAGATCAATAGAATTGCTCTGAAGGTTTGCAATAAACTAAAAATAGTGTGATAATTCTAAAGAAACAAAATCTTTTAAAACGGATCTTTTCGGTATACGGTACGATCATGCAGAAAAAAAACCCGATTTGTTTTCGAAAAGAAAAGAGCAAAGTGGATTGGTTCCGCTTTCATATCAGTTGTGGTTGTCATGGTTTTACTAAGTAAACATGGATCGGATGAAGATATCATGAATGAGAGGGCATAAGTCATTGAGATTGAAATAATACATTTTATGACTATTTTATTCTCATTACTCGACTAGTTTAAACGCGTTTTGAAACAACAAAACATGATTTTGTAGCCAACCCAAATTGAAAAAAAAACAAGGAGACGCCGCCAATTTTTTTTTTGTTAAAGAAGTAAGAAGGTTAAGTAAAGACCACAATCCTATCTGTCCAGGCTGAGAAAGGCAAGACCACAATCCTATCTGTCCAGGCTGAGAAAGGCAAGACCACAATCCTATCTGTCCAGGCTGAGAAAGGCAAGACCACAATCCTATCTGTCCAGGCTGAGAAAGGCAAGACCACAATCCTATCTGTCCAGGCTGAGAAAGGCAAGACCACAACAAATTATCCGGACACGTTAAAAGCGCATTACCAAACCTCTAAATTTTTACTTTGATTTTTTTTTCTGAACTGCGTTGTCAGTTATAATACATACAAAATAATATTACCGTGGCGTAGCGTAGCTAGGGGGTGGAGGGGGGGGTACGGACCGCACCGGGTGACAACATCTCAAGGGGGCCTACACTTGATAAACTTCATATTTATAAAGCACACACTGCTCGGTCTAATCAAATTTCAACAAACAGGATCACCAATCACACGTAAATTGTCCTCACATGTAACCAATCTAAATGCGTGATTTAATAAAAAGCTCAAGGTTGATGCATCAGAAATTAGGTGTCCCTACAACTAGGTCAGAAAAAACATTGTTTTGAACATGATTCAACACCGATGGAAGTGTTTTATGTAACAGGAAGCTATATTTATCTAAATTCTGACTAATAAAGCTTTTCATTGATACAAAAGACGATGTGGTCATGCATTCTAAGTACATGAAACGAATATGTGAAAAAATGACTTTTTACCCATTGATAGGATTAACAAAATAATATTTGACAAAATGTTCTAGTATTTTTATTAAATCATTTATTTATTTTTTAAACCAAATGTATCGAAAAAAAACTAATCAATATTTTCGACGATTCGTCACCAGCCCTTAACATTTGAGCTCGATTGTCATATTTCGACTGTTGGGTTTTACCTGCCACCTATGTGTTTTGTATTTTGTATAGTGCTCCGGCTGTTGTTTTGTAACTGTCGTAATTATTTTGTTTGTAATCTTGAACACGACGCAATTAGAGCATTTTATTGTTATCGTTTATTCTATCGTGCCACACGGCGTGCACAAACCTAAATGGCCTAGTGGCTGCCAGCAACAAAAAGCAAAGAAAGAAAAGGTGTGACTCACTAAAATCACTACCAGAATCCATGATTCGGTAGGTCAAGAAACCAAGTGATGACCAAGAGTTCATCAAAAGACGTTTCTCAGCCTACCATTGGTGCTGAACCCTCCGATGCCAGCAGCATGCATTCTATGGTCAAGAAAATAGTGCAGAAAATGGAACAGATTGACGTGGACATACAAGTAAAAGATGTGGATGGTTTGGAAACGGAAATGGTTGCTGATAATGTTAATTCAAGCAAGATAATTTAAATGTGATTGTTAATGAGAACAACTGGACTATTTTATTATCAGATGCTTCTCTCTGGAAAGTACCAGTTCCAGATCATTTTCAGTCAGAAATTATTAAAATATGGAGTATAACCTCGTTTCAGAACAAGGGCGGCCCATTAGTGACAAGGGGAGATGCGAGATCTGATGGAGGCGTGCGCCAGCAACAAAACAAAATATAAAGAGTTATCGTAGTTTTATATTACATAGCCGGATAAACGAATTTAAATTAGTATTTTTAAATCTATTTATAAAAAATTATAATTTATTGCTAAAATAATTTTTTTTTAATTTAATACTTAGCTTACTTAATGTGTGTCTTACTTTTACTTTTAGTCTAAGGGTATAGTGCTATATAGTATTATTTGGGCCATAGGTATAAAAATTTGTTATATAATTATAATCAAACCAAATGTAAATTTTTTTATATAAATGTCAATGACTTGTTTTAAATTTGGTAATATATAAATTAAGATGTAAAAATGTTTTTTTAAAGACCCAATCAGTACTTAACAATTATTCAGTGGAACGTAGTAAAATTAAAGGACTAAATTTCCATTCGACCTGTGACCTATGACTTGATGACTTTTAACTTAAAAATCCCCGCTTCCTGTTTATCAAACCTTTGTAATGCAGCATATCAAAATTTAACTCATTGAACAAGGAATATGTTTTTGTTTTAAAAGAGCAATAAAAAATTATAAAGAGAAAAAGTTAGGGGTAATATGACAGTGTTATGTAGTAGCAACAATAATAAAAAATAAAATAAAACAATTCTACTCACCAACCCATGAATAAGTTAAGAATAAGCCGATCAAGAAATTTTTGTCAGCAAAAGAGCCTTATTATATATCCAAAGTATGAGGAAATGTTTGTTGCAATAGCTCACGAAATCGCTAAGTTATGATTTTTTTTCAACACAATAGTCTTGAATAAATTTTCCAAAATAAATTTTTTTAAAAAAAAAGCTATTCCGGTTGGGTACACAGAATTTAATATTTACACATATTTACAAACGATGTCCTCATCGTCATCATTGTTTTTATTCGAGTCCAATGAATCATCCAAGCTAATAAATTGGCTTTCTTCTTCAGCAGTCATACATCCAAATCTTGAGCGAGCAGACCTAATATTAGTGTTAGTACCCCGTGTCGAAAAAAACTAGCAAATAATCCAGGGAGGAAGTTGAAACTCTTCTGAATAAAACTTTAGAAAGCTATAAATGTAATATTTGACTGTAAAAGTTAAAACGCTGAAGGGATGGAACAAACCAGTGATGACATACTGTACGGCGAAACGAATTCAGCCGAAATCGGGGTGACGCAAACTGCGGCGAAAATCGATCGACGGAAATTCGATCGACGGCAATTCGATCGACGGACATCCGATCAAACGGATATTTGATTGAATTTTTTTTTTTTCAGTTCTCACGATCAAATTTTCGTCAAATTTTTTTTTTAACGCACTATCCTATGTATTAAAACAAAACAAAGCGTTCAAAAATAGATTTGACGCAAAATTTTTACGTTTGAGCTGAAAAAAAGATTCGACCAAATTTCTGTTCGATCACATTTCCGTCGATGAATTTTCCGTCAATGTAATTTCTTTCAAACAAATTTCCGGAAGCTCACAGCAAGACGTCAATAGAGAATATCGGATTGCCGACGACAGACAGGGTGACAATCTGACATCTGGTAGAAGATCTGAGGCCTCAATCATTTTCTGTCAGATGGCCGAAAGTCTCAATCACTTTCAGCCAAAACAGAAGATAAACTTAAACTTAACTATTCTGTTTCGACTAAAACCAAAACTACGACGAAAGTGATCAAAATGGCAACTTTCGGAACCGAAACCGAAGCCGAAATTCGGTCGGTCTCTCCTGATGTGTATCAATCACTTTTATTCTGAACTCCAGATCAGATCAGTGGCGATCAAGGAAGTAACAGGTATGTTTGGGGCTGGTCAACCCAATAATCCACTATCAGCAAGTGAAGACGAGTTATTGATGTCCGTTTAAAATTAACCTCTTTCTATGATGAGTTATCAGAAGGTGAACTTTTAAGTGAAATGCGTATACCTAAAGGCAGCTGATATTGAGATTTACAAAGTCATGGACTGGTCAGTAGTTGATGCTTTGAAGTTCATAGTTGAATTAGACTGCCTAGAATCTCTTCCAAAACATTACTCTGGCTTAGCATTTAACTGTTTCTTACCATCTAAGTCTCTGTTGCTTCATGTGAGCGGAGCTTTTCAAAACTAAAGCTTATCAAGAACTAGATACGATTTAACAAGGGACAGTCACAGCTTTCTGATCTGATACTACTATCAATTAAAAGTGCTACGGTGAAGAATATTGATTTTGATCAAGCGATTGACAGGTTTGCAGCGTTGAAGACCAGGAAAAGAACATTTTAATAAGAGTCAATTTAATGTAAAAATAAATATAGCTTAACTTTGTTACAGTTCTTAAATACAGTTACCTCTTGACCTTCAATTAATTTTTTTGTGTGTGTTCTTGTCATTGTTACACTGTGGACTTATTTTAAAAGGAAGAAATCCATCGGGGAAGTCTGGGGAAAGGGGTGGGGGGGGGGGGGTGTGACCTCATGAGTTTACCGTACCGGGTGACACCAACCATGGCCACCACACTTTTACCCAGTTGATGATTATTGATATTGCAAAAAATAAAATATGTATGAATTTGAGCATAGTAAAAAGTTGCAATTAATTTTCATCAATCATTTCTCAAGGATGTCGTCTTCTCGTTATTTCCTCAGTATCGGTTAGCTTGTATGTGTCTGACTCGTTCTGAGCCAAGCCCAAGCCGGAAGCCCCGCCCCCTTTTTAGTCCACGCGTTTTTCACCGCCTTTTGCATTGACCACCAGTAGATCCCCCATTGAATCCACCATTAGATCCACCAGTAGGTCCACCAGTAGATCCACCAGTAGGTTCACCTTTAGATCCAACAGTAAGTCCACCAGTAGTTCCACCATTAGATCCACCATTAGATTCACCAGTAGGTCCACAAGTAGATCCACCAGTAGGTCCGGTCCACCAGTAGATCCAACAGTAGATTCACCATTAGATCCCCCAGTAGATCCACCATTAGATCCACCAGGTCCACCATTAGGTCCACCAGTAGATCCACCATTAGATCCACCAGTAGGTCCACCAGTGTCGTTATTTCTCTTCATTTCCGACCTACACCTGCATGGACATCGAGAAGGGTGTCGTCACGGCCAAGCGTTATTTCGAACCTACTCACTTTCCAAGGAGAGAGGACTTTTGGTGACCAGCCTTGACTTATTGATTAATAAGACACGAACAAATTGTGTCAATAGAACAATATGAGTTACGCTTTAATAATAATTATACATTATACACAATTAAAAGTTTCGGCACATGCCTTCATCAGTACAAACAAACAAAACACATTTAAATAAGTATAAATAAAATTTACATAATATAAATATACATATTTCTACCTAAAACAGAAAAAATATAGGAGAGGGCGCTAAAACCAGACAAAAACAAAGTAAAGAGAAGTAGAAAGGAAGTGATTTTAACATAATTGGAAAAACCAAACAGGAAAAAGACATGGCAGCTAAGTAAAACTGTGGATTTGGTTCAATCCATATGGAGACAACGTACCAAATCTAGTTATTAATTTGTTCTCCATATAGATTCTATCTGCAGTGTTACTAGTATAGAGTATACCAGTAACTACAATATCTGAGATACCATTATGGTTAGGGCTATTGAAATGTTTGGAGACCGGACAGAGAGCGTGTTTATTTATGTTATAGAGGTGCTCTCTGAAACGGTCCCCAAGGCGACGACCTGTCTCTCCTATGTATAGTTTACCGCACTTCTTGCAAATGATTTTGTAAATCACGTTGCGTCTTGTGCAGGTAAAGCCATCTTTTAATCTGAATACTCCCAGAGGGAAAGTGATAATGTGCCGAAACGTTTAATTGTGTATAATGTATAATTATTATTAAAGCTAACTCATATTGTTCTATTGACACAATTTGTTCGTGTCTTATTAATCTATTTTAAAGCTTTATCGCAGTCCAACACTTTTTATAATTAGTTAACTTAACTTATTGAGCTTACCTGTGGCACAACCATCGTGGAGCGACAAAACATTTTCTATAATATTATTGATTTTGACCTTTTTTTTTAAAAAATTTTTTATTAAGTACAATCTATTCATAATTCATGAATGACTTGGTTAATGTTGTTTTAAAAATTCATGCAAAATGAATTACTGTTGAAAGGTTTTTAAAATCTTAATGATTTTCTTTTATAATACGTTTTTGTAACCATCTATTCCTATGCATCATAGCAGAAGCCCGTAACTTTTTTATTTTAAAAATGCCGCTGCAAACCAGTGTGCCGCCAGATATTGCCAGGTGTGTTCTAGGAGTTTAAAAATTTAAAAAAATGGAACAAAATGTCGGTGCGACCAAACTTCTATCGGCAACATTGACACACATTGCCTTTTACGTTTCTCATTTAATCTTAAGTAATGGGACTTCGTTCTGGTTCATGTAATGGGACTTCGTTCTGGTTCATGTAATGGGACTTCGTTCTGGTTCATTTATTTGGGAGGACGCTGAATTCAAAGTATCGAAATGCTTCTTCGTTTGAACGTAATGTTTTCTACCTCGCGCATTCGCGTTTCAGGATTCTCGGGTTCACAGGTTCGCGAAATTTTCATTGGAACTCAATCCAGTTGCATTCGCCTTAGGTCATAAAGGTTACAGTCCCATCCGTTGCTCGGTTTTACCTAACTGCAAGCGCAAAATGAAAACTTGATCCAACTATTTTTTGTGTACTTCAGATACAGAACACGTGACGTGTAACCCTTAAAGAACACAGTGAAACATAGTTTACCGTAATGCTAGTGTGTAGAATACCCGTTAGGCTGATACTGTACTGTACTCTTTTTTTTTTATTATGTCCAAAAAAAATGTGTGCGTTTAAGGGTAATGTGTTTCAGGTAACTTTTCATCATCATCATCGTCGTGTCCTTTAGTCTTTGGACCGTTGGGGCGCCACAGATGACAGGAAAACTATCCCCCTCCATTCCTCTCTGTTTTCTGCACTTCGCACAGCAATCGCCCAGTGTTAGTCCCGTCCACTCTTTGATGTTATCTTCCCATCTTTTTCTCTGTCTTCCTCTTCTTCTCTCACCTCTCGTTGTGCCCTGCATGATTTCTTTGGCGAACCCTTGTGTAATTTGAATTAAAGTGCTTTTAAGTACGATTTATATATAGTGGTGAGACTCTAGATATAAGTATTTCTTAGCCTTTTTAGGTACTCGACCCAAATCTTCACAATTCCTCTTGACCCGCGACGTTTTCTGGAACTTAACCTCGCGAATTTTGTATGTATTACTGTATATATCCTATTTATTCTTAAGCATCTTTAAATTCATAAGCACTTCCCTTCTATTTCACCCTGTGCATCAAGCGCCCACTGCAACTACCCGAGGATACACTCACACTTTAATTGACGTCATCATTAAATTAACTTCATCAAAGTTTAATCATAAATAATACAACATCTTGAAATATTTGAATGGCGACGTCGTACTGTCCATGTCTAGCTTAAAAACAAGTACAAAAGAAATACCTTTTTTACAGTTATGAAAATGTCGTTTAATTTTTATAAAAATATATTTGCGAGAGTATCATTTGCTGTGGACCAAGAGGAATGAACGTTTCATCGGATCTATTATTAGTTTCGGGGAAATCTCGTGGGGAAACTAAAATTTAATGATTCCTACTTTGAAATCCTTTAAGGTTAAACGAATCAAAGATTAAATTGATCTTTTTCACCGGTATATTTATTTAGGCATTTTTTTTCTGTTGACTTTAGGATTGTTTTTACATAATGCCCCAGAAGAAGCAGAAGCTGTTTTTTTTTTTTGTAAAAAGGGGGGGGGGGGGATTTTTTTTAAGAACAATTTTAACTTACCACAGACACATGTTTAGCGGGTGGCTCACTTAATCAACATACCATGGACATAGGTGTGGTGAGTGGCTCACTTAATCAACATACCATGGACATAGGTGTGGTGAGTGGCTCGCTACATCAACTTACCACAGACGTTTGTGGTATGTAGCTCACTTAACTTACCACAGACATGCGTGTGGTGTGTGGCTCGCTTTATCAACCTACCACAGATATACGTGTGGTGTGTGGCTCAGTTAATCAACTTGCCACCGAGATATTGCGGTGTGTGGCTCACTTAATCCACTTACCACAGACATACGTGTGGTGTGAGACTCTCGTAATCTACTTACCACTGCAACGTGTGTGGAGTGTGGCTAACTTTATTTACTTACCACAGACATGCGCGCGGAGGATGTGAAAATTGGTCATAAATCAACTAAAAATGGCTCCTTGGTTAATTCTTCATTATGACATTTTCTATCATAAAAGGGAATCACAACCTAGATATCTTGATCGGTTTACTTAATACGAGTTAGCTAGCGGATTAATATACAATACAGAGAGAAATGTCACATAGTTTCATGGTATAAATAGCTACCTCTTACATTTAGTATGCATTCATCAAAATATACAAGCAATCCATCTTCGAATCTGTAACTTCTTAGCACCGAATACACATACACTACATTTGATTAAGGCCGCCTGGATTTTGCAGTGGACAAACTCAGTTGGGGGGGGGGGAGGGGAGGAGGGAGATTACCGAATTAAGAAACACTTTTTCTAAGTTTTCTGAATACACATACACTACATTTGATTAAGGCCGCCTGGATTTTGCAGTGGACAAACTCAGTTGGGGGGGGGGGAGGGGAGGAGAGAGATTACCGAATTAAGAAACACTTTTTCTAAGTTTTCTGGGCTCTCTAGTTTTTTTGGGAATCGCCGACAGATCTGTCAGCGACTGGTTTAAGTTTGACGAGATGGATTTACCCGGTATCAACCCTTGCCGGCTGTGGGGGCGGAGTTTTTTGGGGCGGCACATCTGGATCTGCACCCGGGGTTCGAGTTTCATTTTTGAAACTGTGATAGGCAGCCCCTCGGGGACCCCCTCGGCGGAAGTGGGCCGGGCGGTGTGGCCTTTGGTCGAGGCTTGCATCCTGCTGAAGGTCGTCATGGCCGACCTGGGGCGACCTTGTGCGATTTCCTGGGCGGCCACGGCGTTGTTGCGTCCTTGACACGTCTTGCACATTCTGGCGATCGACGGGTTGATCGGGGTCAAGGACAGGTCGCCTTCGTCCTTCGTTTGGCGCATGCGCTGGTCGTACCGCGTGTCCGTGCAGCTCCCGGTGCACAGCGGCTGGCGGCAGTTCACGCAACAATCCGCGTGCACCCTTTTATGCGGGCAATCCCCGACACAGGCTGGCTGAAGGCACGGTGCGCAACAGCGCTTGCTGCGTGCTTTGGTAGTGACGCTCTTACCCCGCCTGACGTGTCTGACGCGCTGTGTCTCCCACCTGGCGGTCTTGGCCTGAATCTTTTCAATCTCTACCAAACGGTCCATCAGACTGCACACGGCGGGGTCGATCGAGCCGATCGCGAACGGCGACATTTTCCAGTCCAGCTTTTGCAAGGCGCAATAGCGGATGTTTATCTTGTCCAGCGGGGACGGCACGGGGTTTTTGAAGCAATACACAGGCAAGTCAATGTTCTCGGCGCTAAAGTCAAAACGGCGCATGTCCGACTTTCTCCTCGGGACGTACTCACGGTCGAGGAGTTCTGGTCGTAGGTGAAGATCCGGAATAGGTCTATTCGGGTCGAGCGACGGCTCGTTGCCTTTCTCCATATCGGACAAGCTCTCGTCGTCGCTTCCGGCCAGAAGATTGACCCATTCATCGTCGCTGTCCGCGTCGTAACTCGAGCTGTCTGAGTCTGACCGTCCCAGGCTCCTCGCGTACCTCCTCGCTTTGCCTCCAGACTTTGAGCTCCGAGACCGTCTGCTGACGCTGCCGTAGGTGGACTCTGGGGTCAAAGGTCGGGAGTCGGAAACCAACTGGCTTAACACGGCCGGGCTGAGGGTGTCGAAGTTTCCGTGATTCACCCGCGGGGTGTCTGGGCGTTTGTGCAGGAGCTTCGCCGAGCCGACGCGACTGTCGGGGCGGGACGTCGGCAGATCTGAATGTGCGGCGTGCTTGTGATTGGACGCCAGTGACGTCAAGTGGCACTGGGACTGGGATCTGAAAGAAAACAAAGTGTATGCACTCAGTTATCCTCTCTTGTTATAGCTACAGCTATGAAACCAGGGGGGGGGGGGTGTTTTGTTTGCTCACGTGGTGGCTTCGACGTCTTTCATCGTTTCAATCAAAGATCAAATAAACATGACTTCTCAAGCAAAACAGAAACGACGATCCATGTAATATTTTTGTGCAGCCTTTTCTGAACCACCCATCCACCTCCCCCCCCATCCCAACTCCCCCAGGGCGCCCAGTTAACTTCAAGACCTCATCTATTCGACTCCAAACTCTGTTTGTTTGTTTGTCTGAATACTTTTTTATGAAACAAACATTGTTCAAAAAGGGGAAAACTTGACATAAAAAGCTAAAAATTACAGAGAGAAAAATTATGCACAGCTTATTATGCGTTTTCTTTTCATTGCACATTCTCATAAACTCGCCACTCGCACCCCCCCCCCTCCCCTCATCTGATTGCTCTACCAGTTAATTAGATATTTGAGAGGGGTTATCATTTTCCGTTAATTATATGAGGTAATTGAGAGGGGTAATTTCCCATTGTCATTTTAAAAATGTAATGTGTCGAAAGGTGGGAGAGGGGGCGAGAAACAATGACAGAGAGAAAGAGAGTGAGGATCTACCGGAAGTGACGACTAACTAAGCGGGATAACGGTTGCGGTCAAGCCGCTGTTGCTGATGGTTGTTGACTTTGGTCGAGTGTCATGTCATGTCAAAACTCACAACAGAAGTCGACGTCAAGGGCGGTAAGCGAGTCTACGACAAAACTTAGAGTGAACAGCGCTTACCTCCCGCTGACAGGGCGGCACCGTGTGAACGCGGTCTGGGGGATGAGGTCGGGGGTCAGAGGTCGCCATCGCCTGGGCTGGAAAACCTCCAGGCTGGACTTGAGCTGGTGGTGCAGGTCCCGGTGCACGTCGGGGTCATAGGTCAAGGGTCGGCCCACTTGGAGGTCAAGGTCACCCGACATGGCGGCCGCATCCGCTGGCCAGGGATGTTTCTGTAAGTTTGAACGTAAACAAACAGAAGCTTAAACGTAGTCCAACATGAAATTTTAAAATCTTCCAGTAGTAACAATGCTACTTTGGGAGTTCAGTACATTTAATGAAAAGCTTAAGTAACAAAGCACTACATTTAAGAGATTTTTAACGTGGAAATATATGAATCTATTTTGAAAACATCCGTAAAAAGGTGACAACATTTTTTATTTTTTTTTTTTAAATGTATGGTTCTCAAGCTAAAACGGTATGAGGTTCTTTCTTTTCTTACAACTCTTAACCCCTTCCCGTCAACCTATCGAGCTGAAACATGGCACATAGAACCGTTGCCGAGGAAAAAATATTCTTTCCAATTGTTAGCCCCACCCGAAAACCCCGCCCCCCCCCCCAAAAAAAAAAAAATCAATTTTTTCCTGTTTTTCAAGGGGAAGATAACGGACATATGGTGACATTGATTTCACGAAGTAAAATTCCCGATCACTGCACCAAATGAGATTCTTAAAAATATCGCCAGTGCGTTTGGTGCGTATTTTTTTTTTTTTAATTTGAAATAGTTGTTGAAATAAATCTGAGTTGTACAAGCGGATGGGTCATTAAAATATGAATGTAGTTCAGGGGCGTGGAACAATTTGCGGGTTGCGAGCCTTGCAAGGGGTGGTGGTGGTGGTGGGGGTGGTGGTGAACTAATTGGGATTCTCATAAAGTGCGTTACTTGAATGCATGTTTTGTCAAATTTTAGGCCGCAACTAAATGCTCAATATTACGTTTATAAAGAATTGATACACAAAATATTTTTTTTAGGGCTCGTGGTGGTTTGAAAGGGGAAAGTCGGCACTTTTCGAATAGAAATGGTCTGTTAAATTGAGAAATATAAAAAAAAAATTATCTGTTTATTTATTTACTTTTACACAAATGTATTTTGTTTTAATTCAATGCGAGTCGCGTATACCACCGGCAAATAACTCCTCGACCTAAACAATTTGGAACACACTTCCTGTCGCTCTCAGAAAAAGCCAGACACTGGAATCTTTCAGAACCGAATTGAAAACACATCTATTTCGCAAACACCTGCTGGGGTGATGTTGTCCAAAATCTTTTCCAGCTAGCTATTATCTCCAATATAATAGATAATAGCTAGCTGGAAAGATGAATATTGGCGTGTGTTGTTTATGGTTGCAAGGGATGAAAGACTTAGAATGGGTATTCTCGTAAATAGTTTTTGTAATGTTGCGTTTTGTATTTCAATACAAAAATAGCTTTAAATATATATATAGCTTATATATATAGCTTTAAATATTTAGCTTTAAAAATGAACTGGGGGCACCCGCCCCAAAAGAGAAGATATTATGATTTCAGCACCCTTCTGTATTTGAATACGGGTAATCAAGTGTGTGTGCACTAAGTTTGGTCACGATCCATCCATCTTTGTAGGATGATTTGTTGGTAATTTATTTTTAGTGCTCATGTAACAACAACAAAAAGAACTTGGGGTTTAAGCAGAATATTATAAAAAAGTTGTTGTTGTTTTTTTAAACCCAGTATTTGAATCTGGATGATGATGGATATAGTATGTGTCAAGTTAGGTCGAGATCGAATTCAGATCGATCAAACCATGCAAAAACCTTCGCGGAAATAATCAAACAAACAAACAAACAAACAGGCACATGAAAATGCGACAAGAAATAGAAACTAGTTAAAACCAGTGTTGTCCCGTCTGCTGAGGAAGGCTCTTAGCCTAAACGTTCTTCTTCTCTTAGTGTCCGGCCTTTCGATTCAAGCAAGCACTTACCTTTCCTCTACTATTTCCTTCTCTCAGCGTGAACGCAGTCCTTAATTTATTGTAGTCCACACACACACATCTTTCAATGAATAATCTGTCATGTTCATTCTAAGTTATTTATATCAACTTCCAAGTGTAAGATTCGTGTGTGAAATTAAACCATTTAGATGTGAATGGAGAAAAAAAATAATAAACTGAATTAATTCTACCTTTACAGGTTACGAGGTTGGAACAAATGACATCTCGGACGCAAGACGTAATTCATCTAATCCCCTGATAACTCATTACACATTAAAACAGTGAGTAATCTCCCCTGAAATAACACTTCAGACTGTCACGTTGACAGGTTTTATCTCCAAGAGCGTCACTGAATCCTTCAGAAAATAATTTCGCCCAGGGACCACCACGTGTGTGACATCTGGTCCCCATACAAACAGACGACCAACAGGATATGCTCCATGACACTATCAACCTGTCATAAAGTTACTACGGGATATTTTTACTCCTTCCGGTCGGAGTCTGAAAAAAAGAATGTAAAACTCTGGCCATAAGAATGATGACTCCTTCAACCAAAAGAATGATGATTCGCTCAACCATAAGAATGATGGTTCCTTCAACCATAGGAATGATGAACACCCCCCCCCCCCGCTCACAATCAACCAAAATCCTCCAACACTGGTGCTTGAACTATACAACCTTCTTCAAGATAAATGCAGGCAGCGTTAAACTGTTGAGAATGCGTGTTACATTCAGGCGTTAACAAAACACGCTCTAAAACACAAGAAACCACGATCGTGCATCTAAAACGAGAAATGAATCCTCAAAAATAATATTGATTTACACACACACCTACGTAAAAATTATAACAACAACAAAAAACTTGGAGACAGAATGCAAAACACAAAACTCCAACACATCAGCCTTGGATTGCTCGTGTAGCTGATAGGCACACATGCAAAAAAAAAAAGAAAAAGAAAGTCCGTTTTGTGAGGACTAAGATCGGCATAACTAATAAAAGAGATTACCGAGTGCCAGCGTCAGCGGTTGATGGTAATTAGAAACAAGGGCGCGAACCAGAAAGATAATCTTAAAACGATCGACTTTCGTCAGTGAATGGGGACAGAGCTCAGATCCGTCAAGATTAAAAGCGATTTAACATGTCAGTGTGCGTTATCTTGGAATCAACACCACCGTGGATACAGATTCCAAATGACCTGGAAGACATGTTGCCGTATCCACTATCCGGGCATTTAAAGTCGTGTTTTGTGGCCGGCAAAGGGAAGCCACTCCCAAACATTCTTGGTCTCATTAAAAACAAAGCGTCTGGTATCCTGGCAACAACACGATAATTCTTATGTGGGGAAAAAATCAATGAGGAATAAATCCTGTCTTGTTCCAATGAGGAATTACCATGAGGGGTTATTTGTTTTAGAACAGAGGTTCTTAACCTGTGTGTCGTAACCTCTTGTGGGGGGGGGGGGGGCGAACAGCCCTTTCCCCGGGGTCACCTGAGACCATCTGAAAATATACATATACTCTTAAGTTATGAAGTAGCATCGAAAATAATTTTGTGGCTGGGGGCAATGTTCCCTCTAAGGTTTGTTGGTTCGTGTGCAAAATCATAAGGTTGTGGGAACATTATTACAGCATCAATTTTTTTGTGCGCAAAATTTTCAGCCTAAAGACACAAACACACACTTAAGTGGAAATTAGCTGCGCGGTACTCAAAACTGCTGCTCGGCGTCTGTGAGATTGCTACGCGGCCGCGCAGCCGCGCAGGTTAAAGGGAACATTGATTGGGGGTCGCCAATACAAGACGAACTGCTAGTGAGGGTCGCGGCATTAAGAAGGTAGAGAGTAGAGAACCACTGTTTTAGACAAATTAGGCCGTTTCGACAAATGCAAAAACAGGACAGCCAAAATTTCATAAACTCGGTAGCTACGACAGCAACAAAGGAAATTTCAGTTTCTCACGAGTTGTGGGAATTACTTTGCCATCAACAAAATTGATATTTTATTTTGTTGGGGTTAGGGGGGGGGGGGCTTGAAATAAAATGAGCACCGCTGTGCCACGACCAATCCTGTTGAGTTTCAATCAAACGTTCCTACAAAGCCCCGTTGCGAACGCCTTAAAACCTTCAAATTAAATATAGCCTAGCTACCAGCGCGTTAAAACTTTCAAATTAAATATAGCCTAGCTACCAGCGCGTTAAAACTTTCAAATTAAATGTAGCCTAGCTACCAGTGCCTTAAACTTTCCAAATTAAATATAGCCTAGCTTCCAGCGCCTTAAAAACCTTCCAATCAATATTAGAGTGATACCGTGCCCATTTTATCACCAGTAAACTAGAGTAGTATTGTAAATTGCCACATTCCATTTGTTTTTGTGTTTATCTATCCGATTCGATTAATATTTCTGATGAGTCGCTCAGTCGAACATGTCATCTTAAGTGTGCTGGGGTGATCCAAGTAATGCCGAGATAGCAATCATTAAGGATCAGAGGAATTAAGCCACCGGAATGTTTCGATCACCGTAGACCTCTACAACCAATGATAGTTTTGTAGTTTTGTTTATTTTATTCACTTTACGTGATCCTATTACCAAATTTACCCCGAGTGACACCACAGTGTGTCTGCCAGTGAGAATGGAAGCTTACGTGATCCTATTACCAAATTGACCATAAGGTAATATTATAGTTTGTCTGGCAGTAGGAGTGAAAATTGAGCCTTGCCGCTAATCTGTCGCTGGCAAAGACTTCTTTTTCCCCAAAGGCTCTGCCAATTAATATAGAAATGTTTTGGCACTAGGGATTGTTTGGGCCTTTTCTTACTATATGACATAGCGGGAGAGTCTTACTTAACGTTCATATGACGTAATCAATCACGTCTATTCATTCATAGTGTTAGAGCTTGAGCTCAACCATCAAACCAAAGAGACGTCTAAGATTGATCTTAGCTATCAAACCTACAGCCAGCAAAGAGACGTCTCAGATTGAGCTTAACTATCAAACCTACAGCCACCAAATAGATTTACTGTTTCGTGAATATATGAAAATGCCAATACTATGTCAATGAGGAATAATAATAATCATTAACGAATTCTTCAACATCTTATTTTTCCCGCGGTCAATCTAAAAACCAGTTTTTGCTTGCTGCTGGCCCCGTATAGGATAAAATAACAAGAACTAATTAAGTAGGTTAAGGCAGTGGTCGGCAAACTCTTTAGTCAAAAGAGCCCAAAATCTGCAGCAGGGACGATTACAAAATTTTTGAGAGCCACATTTCTTTTCAAGATCCTGTCAAGATCCATGTTCTTCGGAGTCAAGACCGAGTTGTAGCCGACTGGCAGGTTGCTGCAGAGCCCCATGCGGCTCGCGAGCCGTGATTTGCCGACCACTGGGTTAAGGAAAAGTCTATTTTATTATCTGGAGTTTACTATTCGGTTATAACTGACAACGTGGTTCTGGTGTCGACTACTTAGTGTTCGCTTTCGGGGGAAAGGGAGGTCTCCTCCTATTGTCAGATTGTTTGTCAGGTGTCGACTACAGTCACGTGTTACCCTGCATTTTCTCAAGCCATACAACAAAACGTCGCATTTCACGATTGAATAACAGTTCACTGTATTTTAACTTCAGATTCAGAGCGTCTTATCATTTACAAATGGGTTGAAATAAAACACGATGCGAAGGATGGTAAGACACAACCGAGACTTTTCGTTGTGCCACTTAAACCAGGGATCCTAAAACTTGTTTAAACAGAGCATCGGATCAGTGTACCCAGACCGTGTCGGGGGGCCGGATCAGTGAGCCCAGACCGTGTCGGGGGGCCGGATCAGTGTGCCCAGACCGTGTCGTGGGCCGGATCAGTGTGCCAGACCGTGTCGGGGGGCCGGATCAGTGTGCCCAGACCGTGTCGTGGGCCGGATCAGTGTGCCCAGACCGTGTCGTGGGCCGGATCAGTGTGCCCAGACCGTGTCGTGGGCCGGATCAGTGTTCGTTAAACACTCTCGGTGGCCCGGAATAGATTTAGAAAAAATTGGAACGACTCCCGTGCAAACTGAAAATATCTTATTTGAAAGAAAAATACAAAAATACTTTTTTTTAAAAAAAACACCATAACTTTGTTGTGTGGAAAACGTGTGAACTAACGTGATAATATTTCCAAAACGAGGTTGGCTCGTGAGATAATGAACGTTTGGTTCCTTATTTGCCGCTGACAAACAGCTAACTTTACGGCGGGACGGCAGGCCCGGTTTAAGGACACTTTGGCGGGCCAGATCCGGCTCGCGAGCCATAGTTTGATGACACCTGATTTAAACGCTACTCTTTATGTACAAATATATATTTTTGTTTCTTTAACACACGCTTCTAAGTGAAAGCATTACAGGTTAGAACAATGACATAAACGAAAGCGAACAATAATCTGACGAGAAGCCTATTTATAGAACGCGAGACCGCCGATTCCCAGTTGCTAGGCACATTTTTTAAAACAAATATGAAATCTTTAGGGCCGAATTTCACTTGATCCCAATTTGAGGCTACGTTTATGGCATGATCGAGTTAATGCCAAGTTGCCCGCGTCATTTTTAAAGTGGTCATCTCAGTTCATGAACATAACAGATTTAATGTTGGCTCTGTACTCATCAAGTTATATCGCCTGGGTTTCAACTGAGCTGGGGGTGTGGGAAAGCTTCCTACTATTTATAACATTCCTGTCAAAGCCTTACATATTATGTGTCTTCATCTTTCAGGCAGTCTTGAAGTGAGCGCTCATTTTTTTATGTGATAGATTCACAACACAGGGTCTTCTTTATAAGGCAATCTGTATATCGTTATCTCTATATAAAGCAGAAATAATTACACCCGCCATTCTGTCTTAAGGACACATTCAAACTCTGTCTTAAGGACACATTCAAACTCTGTCTTAAGGACACATTCAAATTCTGTCTTAATGACACATTCAAACTCTGTCTTAAGGACACATTCAAACTCTGTCTTAAGGACACATTCAAATTCTGTCTTAAGGACACATTCAAATTCTGTCTTAAGGACACATTCAAACTCTGTCTTAAGGACACATTCAAACTCTGTCTTAAGGACACATTCAAACTCTGTCTTAAGGACACATTCAAACTCTGTCTTAAGGACACATTCAAACTCTGTCTTAAGGACACATTCAAACTCTGCATTTGTTACGGTCAATGCGCGGATAATAAACGGAAATAAATCTTAAACAGGCAGAAATAGTCGCCGATGTCTGTGATGTTTTCAAAACATTCTTCACCGTCGACACACATGCTATTGTATGGATGGCTAGCTAAACACCCTACCGTGGTTCCCAACCTTTTTCCCCATGACCCACCCCCCCCCCGCCGGAAAAGCTAGAGAGTCAGAGAGGGGAAGAGAGGGGAAGAGAGGAGGGGAGGTAAAAGGGAGAGAGTGAGAGAGGGAGAGCAGATGGTAAGACAGGGAGAGAGACAGGGAGATGTAGAGGTGGACAGAGTGAGAGAGAGGGGTGGAGAGGGAGTGAGTGAGGAGAGTGGGAACGAGAGGTAGAGAGAGGAGAGAGAGGTAGAGAGAGAGGAGAGGGGTATGAGAGAGAGGGGAGAGAAGAGGGAGAAGAGAGAGGAGATGAGAGGGAGGAGAGGGGAGAGAAGAGAGAGTAGCGAGGGGAGATGAGAGGTGAGGAGAAAAGATGGGAGAGGAGAGTGGAGAGGATAGGGAAGAGGAAAGAAGGGAGAGTGGGGAGAGAGAGGGGGAAAGGGAGAGATAAATGGAGGGGACAGGAAGGGAGAAGAGAGAGGGGAGGGAGAGGGGAGAGAGAAGAGAGAGAAGAAAGAGAGAGAAGAGAGAGAAGAGAGAGGGTTGGAGGAAGGGAGGGAGGGGCGAAGAAGGGAGGGAGGGGCGAAGGAGGGAGGGGGAAGGTCTCCTGCTATTGTCAATAAGTTTGAATTCCGAATTCAATGCCTCGTGACTAGGTCTCAAGTCAGTGTTCCGGTGTCTTGGTCTTAGGACAAAACATTACAATTGGTGAAATACATTTGCATGTTACCAAACGACAAAAAATAATATGGTTAACTTTAACCTGTGTCTTGTCGGTCATTGCCCCCCCCCCCACCTTTCCAACCCTCAATTTTGATACGTAAATGTATTTTCTACCCCAGAAGCTAAATACCATCAACAACCTTTCGAATGCAACGGTCATGATTGTATAAATATAACTGTTGGTCATCTGCATTAAAAAGGCGTGACCTGTGATGCGAGTCAGGTGGACTAACATTTATTGACGACATTTCTAAAAGCAACCACCCCCCCCCCTTTTTCCCTCACCCCCACCCCCACACAATAATAACCAAAACAAGTTGACTTTTAACTTGGGTCGAACTAATAAGTTGAAATTACTGCTGAAATGTTTTAAATGCGTCGGCTGCCACCAACCCAAGCAGCTCTCGCATCAGGGAGATAGATACATGTGTACACAATTATGCCGGACCAACCCAAGCGACCCTTGCATCAGGGAGATAGATACATGTGTACACAATTATGCCGGAGGAGCCTCACTTAAAACAGTGCGAGTTCTTACCTGATCAAAATTAACAAAGTCTTTAAAAATCCTCATTGCCGGACGCACGCGACCGTATCCTTGGTGTGTGTGTCCGTGAGTCCCGGGCAGTGTTGCCTGTCTGTCTTCTTTTAACGTGACAGGGTTATTTTTGGATGATTCCTGTTTATGTTGCCGGGCTGTTCATTAATGTCAGCCAATCAGACGTCCATAAATGAATTAAGTTTTCATAGGTGCGAATTCAAAGCACGACCTGCCTAAAGAATGACAACTCTGGTTGATGACGTCAATTCCACAAAAAAAATGTTGTCTTGAATTTCTTTTATTTTATATATTTATAGAAACATATTCAGGACTCGTATTTGCTTATTTAGAAAATTCCAATTTTGAATAAAAAAAGATAATTAAATCACATTTAAATTATTGCTTTCTCTTCCTTTTTTAGTGTTCACCTCGTCAGAGAAATTTTAACAGCACACTCCCAAAACGCAAGTAGGTCAACGTCTGAAAATTGTGTGACATGACAGCGTGTCACTACCGTCTCCCGATTCACACTCAACACACACACACTTGAAACTAGACCCTAAACTATTTCAGTTGTTGTTTCAAAACTTGATCCAGCTACCTTACACTCGGCAGTAGACGCCGATCGGCTTATCTTGATAACAATGATAGACACTAATAAAGAGAAACTCGTGTTGCTAAACAAAAATAAATGAAATAATAAAAAGAAGGAACGCATATCAGACAGCAGACGATCGTTGACAAAGTACATGAAGAGTTGTGTAAGTGTTTGCCTTTAAACCACCGCGTGTAAGACCCGATATCCCCCTCCCCCTCTCACGATACCAGTATTGGTATTGATCCGGCCACCCCGATATCACCTTTGATTGAAGGAATAAAGACTCCATTGATTTGCAGCGACCTTCTCCAACCCACTCCGCCCCCCCACCCCAAGCCCACCCCCCTCAGACAGCCAGGGGCGATGTCTCGTAGGGAAACAAATGGAAGTTGTCGCTATGTTAAACCCGAAGCTACGTGTGTTATAGTAACACTCCAGAGTTTTTTTTAATTAAAAAAAAAAAAGAAAGAATTTAAAAAATCCTACGCACAGAGACAAACAAGCGAAATAGTTATAGAGCCCTCAGGGTAAATCAAATCCTTGGGATATGGTAGCACCCCC